>QEPC01003117.1:119169-133772 GCA_003113815.1 Sphenodon punctatus
TGAAATGAAACTTAAAGCAATCTAAAAATCCTACTCAACGCCTGCTGTTCAGGAACAGTGACTAGCTCTGAAGGTGTTGGGAAGGGGGGAGGCAGATAATTAGTTTCGTTTCTTGCAAGCCTCTCCACCCCTGGTGCCTGGAAGTCTGCTCCTCAGTGATTGACACCTCCCTGCCATGTTTGACCTTCCAGTGAACCTTTTTTTGCCACCTGAACTCACCCAAACGCGATCCGAACTGACCAAACTGTTCGACCATTTTGCCATTCGGTGTTCAGTTCGTTCGGTATGTTCGCATTCGTGTTCGTGTTCGTGTTCATGTTCGGTCGTCCGAACAAGCCGAGTTCGGGCTGAACTCCGAACTGCGTTCGCCCATCCCTAATTGTCTTCTAAAGGAGGCAAGGTCCCAGGCCAAACAGACTGCCGCCTGATAGGAGTTCCACAGCCTTGGGGCGGCCCCCGAGAATGCCCTCCCCATAGTCACCACCCAAGAAAATCGAGGGACCTCGAGGAGGGCCCCCCTGGCCCCCCTGTAGGGGCCGACCAAGAATCCAGGAAGTGAGGTGGTCCCGCAGGACGGTGGGGCCTAGACTATGTAGGGCTTTATAGGTGAGAACCAACACCTTGAATCAGACCCAGAAGACTATTGGCAGCCAGTGCAGTGTATTCATTATTGTAATAACAAAAATGAAAATAATAACAACAAAAAACCACAAATTTTCATGTTGGTTAGTTTTGTTATTTCCTGCCGGTTTTTTGGGTAATTTCCAGTATTACTGGTAATATGGAAATGATTGAAAGATATTGATGCAATTTTAATAATTAAAATGAAAAATAAAATTTCTCTGCGCACACACAAGCAAAGAAATAGGACGTATTAGATCTTACAAGAGCATTACAAGATCAGGTAAGGCACTTTGGTAAAGCGACCTCTTAGGGCACTTTCACACAAGACACTCTCCAGCCACTACCCATCCACATGCTGCAGTGTTGCCCTATGGGTGCCCTGTAACATGTATAGTGGGTGGGTGGTAGATGGGTAGTGGGTGGACAGTGTCTTGTGTGAAAATGCCCTAAGAATTGCTGAGAAAAGAGTGAAACCTAAGGTGAGTGAAGAGTGAAACCTAAGGTGAGTAAATGCAAGTTTTTTAGTTCTACTAAATAAAATTCTAGGTTGTGCAATATCTTCAAAGCATAGTATCATGGGGACAGTTTGGGGGACTGGCTGAAAACTGAATCCTCGTGTCTAGCTGTATCAATAACTCTTTGTTTTATCAGGCCATGTTGAGCGTATGGCCAGGCTATCAGCTCAGAACACAAACATGAAAGTAGGCATAAAAAGAAGTTAACAGTCTTCAAACAAGAGCACCAAGACCTGCTAGTTTGTTGAACTTGTTTGTCTAAACATATGTAAGGTAGCTGATGTACTGGAAAGTCACAGATTTTTAGATCAGTATTTGAGCAGCCTAACAACTGCTGAACACTTAACTGAAAGCAGACCCTTCTCTGTTTACATCTTTGAGCCAGGTGTACAATTAAGGAATAAACAGAAACTGTGGTTCTTTTTGCATAAATGCCTCCCCCGCTTCCAATGTGTACTGGTGGTGGTGGTGGTGGTGGGCGTCCATGAGATTGCTGAGGCGGATGCAGAGAGGATGGGTAGGCGACGGCGTCCATGGGAACACTGAGCTGGTGGGTGGGGAGAGGTGTGCGCTCCTGCACTCCACCCACCTCCCACGCACGGAGCAACAGGCGCCAATGGCAGATGCTCCTTGCATGGAGATGGGTGGAGGTGACTAAGGGTCTGCGGGAACACCCCCCCATGCACTGCTCACCTGCTGCGCCTCCCACCCTTTCCCCCACGTACAGCAGCCCATATGAAAAAGGCCCCATATCAGAAAATTATTTTGTGTTGCGTCTAATTCCATCTTGGAGCCCTGGAACTATACCACTATTCCATGTGACGACTGGGACAGGGCTTTTGCTTTGTAGACCTTAAGTGAAGGCGATACTCCATTGCCCCCAAAGGTACGGGAGAATTTAAGCACTCCTTGTGCTGATCAATTAGCCTTTTCTTTCAGTACTTTGACAAGGAGATGCCACAATCCAGAATTTTGAAATCTAATATCAAGATACAGATAAGAGGAGACCTGAGGTAACTGGTGACCATCCAAAAGCCACTTGTACTTGAGAGGATTTCTTCCTACCACCATGACTTACTTCTTATAATTAATTTTCAAATCATCTGCAATTTTATGAGCTAAAATGAGTTTAAAGCTTCCAAAGGCCCTGAGGAGTTTAGGAAAGTAGGACCATATCACTGGCATAAAGCAAATTTGGGACTACCCTACCTCCTCTTAAGGGGGGAGAGAGGCTATCCTCTTTCAGGTTACAGCCACATCATTAATAAACCAATTCAACAGAGGTGGTGCCAACAAACCTTGGAATACACCACTAGTAATATTCAGTGATGAGTAATGATTATTCAAAATGAACAAACCAAGTGGAATAGTTATTTGTATTGGCTTTGTTTGGATGGACATAAAATAGGCAAATTAATCAAATAGATACATCTGTTCCAGATTTGTCGCTTCATCTCTACTGGAAAACCCTTTCTCTACCATCTTGTGAAATTATGTTCTGCAAACAGCAAAAAAGTCCTCCTTTTGCTTCCCTGTTCCAATGCAATTTCAATCAATTTCGCTCTGATAAGGAAACATATTCTTTATCATTAAGAGCATGAAAGACTTTCTCTGGGGCAAGTTGTAGTTTGCCCCATTCTAACTATTACTTCTCAGCAGTGATGCCAAAACACAAACCATTGCACTTATCCTGCCTCTAAAGTCTTGCCCATGCACAGTTGTAACCTGTAAGAATTTTCAAACAAAAACAAGTCAAGTTATACATTAATATTTTTTCCCAAGGCTTTTTAAGTAATTTAAATCACAATCAGCCTTCTGGACTCTTTCAACATTTCTCTCCCTATCATTTAGCAAAATATTGGAGGGTGCCTCATGCTGTGGAACTAACAGCTCCTAGATTGTTTCATTTTAGCAACTGAATTTCTCTATTTTCAGGTTATGTCATGGTTTAAACAGCCTCATTTTAAATGAAATAAATATTTTTTTCTCTTCAAATGAAACCGCTGAACTTATTGATAGGATGTCTTGAAGGTTTCACTAATTCTCTAGTCCAGATGACTCTGAAATGGTTGCCTGGGAGCAGCTATGTTCATGCCCATTACATTTTCTTATCCAAACACTGCCTAAGCCCCCTAGGGCATAAGACACAGTGGTTTGGTTTCAATCTCAGAAAATCGTTAGACAGATCTAAGGGCACAAAAATGGTAAAAGGCACATGGTGAGTCTCTCTTAAGAATGTCAATATGCTGTAACAAGCCAAGAGAGGGCAGCCAAGTCCTAGAGAGCCAGCATCCTATAGGGGAATGAGACAGGGGATTCCATTACGGTTGGGAGGAACTGGATGGGCAGGTGCCATCTTGACTGTAGTTGAGGGTGTTCAAGAACTCAGTGGAAATGAAGAAGGGCGGGGTAAAAACACATGCGACCACGGTGTGGCAGCAACACAGTCTGGGTCAGGTCAGGCCACAGAACAAACGTGCCCACGGCTGGGACCTGGGGTGGGCAGGGAGAAATACAAATGTGCGGCCAGTCCCAACACCACACTGCACTGCACCCAGCGCCCTATCCTGTACCATGATCAGGTCAGGTGAGGTTTTCTGAGGTCAGAGCCCAGGTTAGCCACCAACATGGTTCGGGGCAAACCCAGGCCAACATCTGCTGGCACCTGTACAGATGTGCAGGTGAGGTGCAGGCCAGAGTGGGTCACAGTGGGCCGCTGCCATGTCTGTTTTTACCCGGTGTTGCTCTGGGTGTGCATTAACCTGTGGAAAAGGCTTTGTGTTGGATGTTACTAGTTCTGGATGTTGTTGGGCTCCTCCCCTCAATGTCATCATAACAAGTTCTCTCTTTCCCTTTCTGATGCTGCCAGAATTTTCATACTACACTCCCAACCCCTCTCCAACAAAGGCATAGCTATAATAGGGACAGGGGGTACAGCGGTGTCCCCTGCTGCAGGGAGATGGGCAGAGGGGGTCCCATTCTATCGTCTGCGTCAGGGCCCATTTCAGCGTAGCTATGCCTCAGCACCGCAACATTGCTGCCGATGTAGAGAAAATAGTTCACATTGTATATTTTATTGGACCAACTATTGTTGATGAGCATGCAAGCTTTCAGGCCACACAGCACCCTTCCTCAGGCATGCAGTAAGTTAGAACCATGGACTAAGAAAATAAAGGGGTGTGGGTGTGTGTGTGTGTATACACAAACACAATCACTCACTTGGGAGGGAGCTGTAGGAAAACAAGCATTGGTTCTTTCAAACATTTCAACACAATGCTAGAGGAAGCATCCTGCACAGCTCAAAAACCTGCATGCTCTCATCAGGAACAGCAGTTGGTCCAATAAAAAAATATCATCTGAACTGACTTGTCTTTTCCCCATCTCTCACATTTGGGACCAACATGGCAACCACACCATTCTTGCTGATATCATAGCCTAGCAGTGACACAACAGGTAGGTTGTCTTCTCCAGCTCCTGATGCTCTTTCGATACTCACCCTACAGGGACTGAGTAGCCAAAGAACAGATCACCCCATTGTGTGTTGGTCCTGCTGCATCTCACAGGGAGCAATGTGCTTTTACCAAGCTAGTTCAGTCCAGCTTCACAGGCACCACCAGTGGAATTAGAGAGCTTGGGTGGGGAGGAAGGAGGGTTTAGGCATCTTTGGAGGGAGGACGGATTGCCTATGGCAGGGGTGGGGAACCTTTCCCCTCCCAGGGGCCGCTCTGAAAATGAGTACAAGCTCCAAAGGGCTGCACAGAAGTTTGGGGGCAGGGGTGCTTAAGGGGTGTCCTCAGATCATGGATCTTTACTACAGATCTTTGTGTGCACGCCCTCAACTCTATTCCCTTATCCCGGACATAGTTTTTTAGTACTTGGGGAAGGAGCTGGAATGGGGCTAAATACCTGTGGGCTGCGTTTGACTCCCAAGTCTTGCGATTCCCCACCCTTGGTCCATTGCCTGTGCCATTTCACTGTTGCTGTTGCATTTTCTTAAGCTACCCATCCCTTTTCAGCCTGTTGATTTGTACACCCCCTTGTCTGAAAATCTAATATGCAGTTTCAGAACCCATCGACGTGGAGTTTGGTCTTGTGGCAGGAGCTTTCAGTCCCACATACGTGCACAGGGGTGGGGTTTCAATTGCCAATTTGCCCGACACAAAGAGGAAAAGGTGCAGGCTTGTTAACCTTCGGAGATGTGCCAGCTTCTGTGCCCAGAACAGAGCAGGGAGGCAGGCACAATACAAAAACCACAGGCACATAAGAGATACCAGACTCGGGGTCCATCATGTTCAGGGCTGTTGAACCCTTGACCTTCCAGGGACCACTTTATTTAGTACAAGCTCCAAGGGTTGAATAGGAATTGGGAGTGGGGGGTGCTTAAGGGATGTGCTCAGGGTGGTGGAAGGAAGAGGCGAATCCATATTGTGAATCTAGACCATAGATCCACTCCCTGTCCTTGAGCATCTCTGTTCTCTTCCGTTGAACTCACTCTTTCAATGCTAGGGGGTAGGGACTGGATCCCAGAGACCAGATCCAGAAACTGAAAAATGGCAGGTCTGAGGTTCCCCACCCCCCACTAACTTTTTATTCTATCTCCAAAAATGGTCAGTTCTCAGGGCTTCAGAATTAGGTACAACAGCCCAGTTCGAGGCAGGTATGGAAAAATCTGTCCTCACTGAAGGTTTCATCTAAAGCTCTAATAATTTGAAATCAGATGTAGCCATGATGTTTTATACTCCTTCCCCAAACTGTTGACATCAAATATTCTAGCTCTGGATATTCCTGCCATTGATCTAAATGTCCACTCTGTCTTTGAATAGCCAGTGTTATTCCCAGTGGAACACCCAAAACTACACAAAAGAAAAAGGTTTTATAAACCAAGTTCTGTGAAAAGCTAATAAGCTAGTGATTTTATTTTGTAATGAAATGGTGTTCTCAGCATAGAGAGAAGGCGTTTATTCTTTCTATATATACGATACTTTTAATCTGGCTGCCAGCATGTGTTAAATGCAAACTGTTCTCAGGGGCTCACATTTAACCTTGCAGTTTTGCATTCAATAGGATCTTGTGTCTGCACAAGAGGGAATTTACTATAGTGGAGAAAGGCTTGCACCGTTATATGGGTTGTTGAATATTATTGAGCCCACATGGAAAGAGCTAAAAATCAGCTGTTGTCTGCTATAGCTCTTTGTGAGGAGCCTTCCTGTTGTTAACAGTGGGGACCTTTGTAAACATAAACCAAAACAAAATGTATAGATGACAGGATAAATTCAGAAATAAAACACACACACACACAGTCTGACATACTACCTCTCTCTCTCTCTCTCGAGTCTAGAGAGAGATTATCGTAATATGTCAAAACAGTATACTGTATGTCTGCTTTAATCAGGTTAGTAATATTTAGTCTCAAACCTATTCACTGTTCGCCATTATCAAAGTGTAATTAAACAGAGACTAGATCGTACACTGAAAGCCAGCTTTGTGTTTAAATGTTTAAATATATATTAGTCAGCAAGAGTGGCAACTGCATGCTTGTACACTAAACACATGCTGATTTCTTTTTTCAGTCCACAGACCACCACAGGGTTACCAGGTTTGGGAAATCTCAAAGAGGGACACTTCCCCCCACTACCTTCATTTGCATAAATATGTATAAATTAACCATTAACAAACGAACTTGTCACACAGGATGACCACACAGGGTGTTTTCAGACAAGACACTCCCCACCCACCTCCCACCCACTATACATGTTACAGGACATCCACAGGGCAACACTGCAGTCCTGCAACATATATAGTGGGTGGGTGAGGGGTGGAGAGTGTCTTCTCTGAAAAAACCCATAGTCTTTGCTTGCCCCTTCCAACCTGACATAGGGTATTTTCAGACGTGACAGGCCTCTAGGCCCGCTACGCTGAATTCTGGACCAGCAGCCGCACAACCCCGCCGCCGCGCTCCCACAGTCTCCTGCCCTCAGGGAGATGGGTGGGCGCAGCGGCCGATGAGGCTACTGTGCCCGACCGCTAATGGTGGCCGGGACCACGATCAGGATTGGGCCATTTCGGCCCATTCCTGATCATGGTCAATTGAACCACGATTCCGGCTCTGCAGTCGGCTGCAGGGCCGGAACCGTGGTTAGCATTGATCCCTGCCGGGTTTTCACTGTGGTGAACATCTGGCAGGGATCTATCAGACATTACGGGGATTCCAGCCACTCTACAGTATTCACTGTGGTTCAGTGGGGTACACTGTGATCCCGTAACGTCTGAAAATACCCACACACGGTGTTTTCAGACAAGTGCATCACCCACCCAGGCTTCGCTGATTAACCATCAGTTACCAGTGGGGTTTTTACACAAGCACGGTGGGGACTGGGTGGGGAGGCACTTGCCTGAAAACACCCACCCACTCACTCACCCATCCACCCACTTCTAAGCAGCCTGTGGAGTTTGTACTCAATTTTCAAAGTGCCCTTGGGAAGGAAAAGGTTCCCCGCCCCTAGTATAAGCCCAATGCTTCACAGTCAGTTAACTCTGCACTTGATCAGAAGTCATGGGGACAAGTCCTATAAAAAACATTTCACAGGATAACCTCACACATCTGAATCCTTTATTCCAGATATGTGTTATGACCCTCCAATATTCAGATACTTCTCTAACCAGGACACAAAAGCATGCATCACAAGGTCTCTGAATACAGAAGATTATACTCCACTGTATTGAGGTGACAAGTAATACATCTTAAATCATGGTCCCTATCCTCTTATATTCCATACTTGAGACTCTCCCTACCCTCACAAACATTCAGCTTCCTAGGACAATAAAAATATATACAGCTTACATAAATGATTAAATACATTGGCTCCCCAATTTTTTTCCTGGATTCAAGCCTCTCTCCATAACCATAAGGGAGACTGTCACAAGGAGATACTAGGCTACATGTAGACTACAGGTCTAACAAATATGTAAAGATAAAGGTTAAACATGTATGTAATGTGAAAGCTGAGAACTGGAAGCTCACTTCATGCAATGGAGAAATGCAAAGACATGCCGAATGTGTATTCAGAAAAAGCCTAAACACCTCTGCAGACACTAGCCAGAGACCATTGAGTTGCAAATGGATTTCTTCCTGTGGACATGACTGAAAGCACAGAGTCACCAGGCGGGAAAAATCAAACAAAGGGCCCTGGAAAGGTGCTTAAGAGGGGTTGAGATCAGCTTGTGGAGTTTTTCATCTGCACCAATATATCTTACTAGCCAGAGAAGGACTGGACCAAAGGAATTATGAAGTAAGGCTTTTTGGAGACTCTAAAACTGATACCTGGCCAAGCTTTCCATCGCTGGCTGTGACATGAACTGAAATACCCTTGGATTAGGGTACGCCTAACTTAGGAGAATCCAAGTACAGATAGGAATGCGTTATTGGTTATGTTATTTTGTTTTCTGCACTTTTGAGTATAATCTTGTACTGCATGCTTATTCATGATTTATTCATTAAACTTCTTTTTACTGAACTTCGTATGGTCCAGTAGAATTGCTAATCATAACATTGTCGAGACACAGTTTGGGGCTAATTCTGTGTTTACAAACAATGAACCTAGAGAGAAAGAGTCTGTGCTGGGAAACTCTGTGGCTGAAAAAGTGACAAGAAGGTTCACCCGTTGCAGGCTCAATCAGTTCTAGAGAGAGAGCTGATCCAGTGAGAGCTGAAAGCCAGGGAAATCGAGTCATGACAGTCTAGAGTGGGGTACTGAGCCCCAATCCCATGACAGTGGTGCCTGACCAAAGGGAATAAATCCCAGAACTGTGTACCAATGTGTAGGAACTGAAGAGGGAGTTGCTAGCTGTTTCTGGAACTCAGCTCTTAGATTTGAAGCAAGAGAAGCAGGCAAGAGACTATACCCGAGTGCTGTGTTTGTTTTATTTTTCATTTCGGGTGTCAGGGCCAATTATCAAAATTGGGCTGCCAAAGGGTTTCTCCAGACTCCTGAAGGCAGAATTGATAAAGGAGGCACAAGACAGACACCTCCAAACAGAGGGGAAAACTAAACAGCTGCAGAGACAATTATTACATTTAATAAACCCCTCAAATCTAACACTTGTGACAAAATTGCAAGACCTGACAGCTCCATTTGTAGGACATGGGGGCTAGTGTGCTCCCTGATCTTGGTGTGTCTGGATCCCAGCCCTGTGGGACATTTAGGAATGGAGTTACCAGACACCATCCCCTATTCTAAAGTTACTACTGTGCCTCTTCTTTGTGATAGGTTTGTCTGGGGCCCCTATGAGGCTGGGGGGCCTTGAAATCCTACAAATCCAGACTGCTCCCCCTTGCCTCCCCCCCCCCCCCAATCCGAGATTGATTTCCTGGGCTTGCCCATGTGCTCATTGCTGCCATCCTACTGCCCAGTGCTGGGGAGTTTCTTGACCTGGGGGCACTGCTGCTGAACCCAAAGCCAGGCAGTTTCCCCCTCCATTGCTCTACAGGTGCAGCCATTTCCCTGCTTGTTTGGGGAAAGAGGAGCTACGGAACTTCTGCAGTGCTTGCTGCTCTCGGCTGCCTCCTCGTGGGAGCTGACAGGCACTAAGAGGGAAATTAATCAAACTGAGCAGCCTGAGTGATCTTGGGAGGCAGGAATTTTCAAGCGCCCCGACCTTAGGAGGGGTGGGACGCTTCCCCAGACCCCCTAAAATGGTATTTCCTGCCAAAAATGGAACACCTGGCAACCCTAGGCCACCACCGCACCACATCCTGAAATCTCCTTCAGTTCTGTACTTCTGACCACACGGATTCCCCTATCCTTCACCCAAATAAATTTCAGTCAGATTCAACTGCAAGCAGATTACAGGGCACAATAGAGATACCTTTTCTAGAGTCCACCAGAAACCATAATCTCTTAATCGGAGAACAATTACGGTCCTTTAAACAACACAAGGCTGTTCTGGGCTGCAAATAAAAGGACTACAATGGAAAGGAGCACACGGCTTAATCCAAATACAATTCTTAATGCTACATCAAAATACTCCTGTTAGGAAAGCTATTCACATACATTCTGACTAGTGAACTGAGGCTCTTTAAAGAATAATTACTCGTATTTATCGCTTTCTTTAAAAACAAACAAACTATTTTCCCGAAAAGAAAAATATGATTTCTGTGACTACAGAAACACACAGAGCATCTGTGGAACATGAATTCTTCCTTATGGTCACATCATGAAACTGAAAATGCCTTGGGTGTCTCTCCTGCAGCTTTGCTACTGTGTACTTTCTCAATATTTTACTACTACTTATAATTTCTATAGCACTACTAGGTGTATGCAGCACTTTACAGTCACAGATTTTCAAAGACAGGTCCCTGTTGAGTGGGTTTACAATCTAAGATGGACAAGGATGAGGGGAACAGAGGGACAGACACACACACTCTCCCATTTCACAGATGAGGAATGGAGGTGGAGACTGTCCCAAGGCCACCATGAGAGTTCATGGCAAAGGCAGGATTCAAACCCTGGTTTCCCAGATGCATATCCACCATCTTATCCACTACACCACACTAGCTCAGACAGCCCCTGCTTGCACAGCTAAACTGTAAGGGCTCAGTCTTGCACTATGAATCACAAAGGGAGACTCCTGCACCCAGGCAATGTGCCACTACAGTGAATGGGCAGCGCCATATAACTGACTGGCTTGACTGTTTTAAAAATGATCCATGTTGTTTTCAGAATGTGGCTAAAGAGCTGACAGTCTAACCTGGGGGCAGGGAATCTTGTGTTTTTTTTGGGTGGGGGAAGAGAAATGACATTGGTAGCTTGGAATTGGGTAGTGGGCCACACAAGAAGTTCAGCAGGAAACACCAGTCCCCTTAGCTCTGTTTGCCCAAAAAGGGTGGGACTTGCACACCAGTAGGGAGAAGAAGAGCCCTCCATGCCTGCCCTTCAGAACCCTGCACCAGCATTCCCTTGGCAGTGGGTTACAATAGCAGCTACTGGAGAGCTGCAGTGTGCCAGATTTACTAAGAAATGAGGTTGGAACTCTTACTACGTTTCTACAACATCTGACACAAAGATGCCTTGACATTGACTTGAGATTTTGAACTCCAGAATTTCAGATTCAAGAAAAACAAATTCCAGATTCTGGAATCCAAATAAATAAAATCCTTCATAGCTCACCCTACTATCACCCGAGGAAAGCTGGCTACACATCTTGTTCTCTGTCACCAGGGATCCTGGCTGGTTGTACTTAGACCGTGATCATTATTGTCTATTACCTTGAGTCATGTGATGCTCTCACCCTTAAAAATTCCTCCTGCACACTGAAGAACCTCTACTTTTTCCTCAGTTTCCCCCAGTACTGCTATTGGGTGCTCAAAACTTCATCATCTGCTAGTTAAGAGTCTCTTTTTGACTATTTCTGATTAGAGACATTCCCATGAGGCATGATTTACCTGCTTGCCACCCCTACTCCATACCCAACTTACACACTTATTCCCATCTTGGTTCCACATTGTTCCATGGCAATCCTGTCTCTATTTTGGTTTCCCCTAGTTCTAAATTTAAAAAAATATATCTTTATTTGTCCATTCCTATAGTGCTGTACACTGCTCCAGATTTCTATCAATTCTGGCGGGAGATCCATCGCAGACGGAAGGCAGTATATGACCCACACAATATGCTGCTTCTTAATATATATTTGAACAACAAAGCAGCTAAAATAACAGCAAAGAGATTTCCTCATGAGTTAAGAGATTTCAACTTCTCATTTGAAGCATGTAACATCATGTTGTACAAATAAAAAAAGAAGCACTGGCATCCAAACACTTAGCAGCCAGAAAATATGAAAAAGAGCCCTGGATTGGAGCTCACAGCCTGCACCATCTGCCATAAATTGTAAGAAGTCAATTAAAAAGTTCTTTAGCCAGTATCAGTAATGTGTAATGGGAGCATTTACTTGATTGCTAATGGCTGGGTTTACACGATGTCTCTCAAAGCATCAGTTGTGAGGGTTGGCAACAGCACCACATTAGGGCTGTGATTATCACTATAAATTAAGTTTATGTTGATATAATTAGCAGTTGAAAAAATAAGAAATATTTATACTGATACTAATAAAATCAGAGCCACACGGATGAAAACATACTCAAAAAGTTTATACTGTCTACGGGATGGTGATCCAGATGTTTTATTGTTTCCAAACAGCTCTCCTGCTTACTGTACAGAAAATAAACACAAACACAGTGGTCTAGAATGAACTAATGGCTTTTGGAGCACTAAAACTGATTCCCTTGTGGAATGTCCTTCTATATATTTCTAACTTACTTTGGAACAAGTAAAGATAAAAGAAAGCCCTGCAAAGAATTCAGGTTTTACACAGGATAACTCAGTGGATGTCAGGGAATGGGCATGCATGTTTTATGTGCTTCTTTTCTGATTTACATGATGCTGTTTTTGTGTTCTACAGGTCTCTATGCAGCTTTTGTTGACCTTTGTGCAGCGTTTGATTTGGTTTTGCGGAATCAATTATGGGCAAAATTTTCACTCACTTCCATAGATCCGAGGTTGCTGCTTCTGATGCAGAGACTCTATAGTAATACCTCTCTGAGGATCAGGATGGATAATAATGGCACCCAGTCGCGGGAGATTTTTATCCGACGTGGAGTTAAGCAGGGGTGTGTGCTGGCCGCGGCGCTATTTAACGTTTACCTGAATGGCCTTATCCCTCTGGTCACCTCTTCTAGTAATTGTCCGCCGAGATTAGGGACTTGAGAGGTGGCCATACTACTCTATGCGGACGATGCCATTCTGTTGACTAGATCCCGTCTGGGGCTGACCTGACAACTTACAGCATTACACTCCTTCTGCATCCAGAATTTACTGGAGATAAATTATCTTAAAACCAAAGTCATGCACTTCTCCCGCAAACGAAAGATCCACAACTGGGCCATAGGGCCCCACAAGTTGGAACAGGTCACCTCCTATAGATACCTGGGGATGGTCTTCCAGGCCAATGGGTCTTGGACAGGGCATTTGCAGGCGGCTATTGGCCAGGCCAAACTAATTTCTAGGTCAATATGTAATTTTTTCAAGTCTAGAGGGGGATACTTGGTAACTCCGGCCATCCAGGTTTTCAAGGCCAAATGTCTGGGGCAACTTCTCTATGGGGCCCAATTCTGGGCACAGGGGAAGTCTGTATTACTATAAAGGGTCCAGACTAAGTTCCTAAGGTCCCTTCTTGCGGTGCCCAATCATGCCCCTAATGTGGCCCTCCGCAGAGAATGCGGGTTGTCTTCCATTGAGACTCAGGTCTGGCGCTTGGCTATAGGGTACTGGCTAAAGTTACGCTTTTGCCGCACTGCCCCATTGGCCACCCTGGTCTTAGCTGAGAATAATGCCTGGGTTAGCCAGGTGAGGGCTAGGCTCTGCCATATGGGTCTCTCACTTGATGGTCTTTATTCACTGGGTTTTGGGGCCATTAGGGTCCTTTTCTTCCAAAGACTGGCTGATATCTCCTCTCAGGAGGAGATCACCGCCCTCAGATGCATGACCTCGTTGACATTGGTCATGGAGCTGTATGAGTACCCCCTTGCCCCAGCATTGTATTTATTCACCAGTTGAGCCCTCAAGTTCGCAGATGTTTTGCTATGGCTAGGCTGTGTGTTTTCCCCTCTGGTGCTATAGAGGGTCAATTCAAGGGGAGGCATTTGCTAGCTCTCCCCTGTGACTGTACGCTGCAGGTCCCAGACACTATGGAGCATATTGTATTGCACTGTGAATGGTATACAGGCTTACGCACCAAGTGGATTTTGCCTTATCTGAACCCATCCCTGAGTGACCAACAGGCAATGGCTTCACTATTATCTGGCCGGGAAGGAACAAAAACCAGGGATGTGGTCCTCTTCCTTTATAAGGTCCTGGTATCAAGAAAGGGGAGGGAGTCCACCATACGTAAGGAAGATGGGAGGGAGGTTCCTAGACTACCTGACCCTGGTCTCTGATTCTAGTTGGGTATTCCTTTGTTTGCCTACCGGGCATATTTGTATTTATTATTATTATTATTAGACATTTATATAGCGCCAGTCGTGTGACCTGGTGCTGTACAGAACACAGAACTAGACGCGGTCCCTGCCTGTGGCTTACAATCTAAAAGACAAATGGGGGGGGGGAGACAGGGAGAGGGGACAGTGGGAGAGACATGGGAGAAGACAAACAAACATTCAAGCAGATGCGAAGTCTCAGGTGCGTATGCTTGGCTTGGTTACAAAGAGGTTGGTAGCAGCAGTCAGCAGAGGAGGGAAGACAGTAAGAGTAAGGGGAAAGACTAGCAGGCACTGGGAAAGGCAGCAAGGAAAAGGTGGGTCTTGAGGAGGGATTTGAAGGAGCGGAGGGAGGAGGCAAGGCGGATGTGGGCAGGGAGGGAGTTCCAGGCATGGGGGGCAGCGAGGGAGAAGGGTCGAAGGCGGTTAGGCGAGCA
>QEPC01003117.1:142620-160828 GCA_003113815.1 Sphenodon punctatus
TTACAGCGACGCTGGCGTCGGACTCGATCTGATTCCGATCGACTTCTCCATAGGGCCTATTTGCGGTCCTATGTTGAGGATGTGAGGACAGCAAAGAAGGAGTTCTTTGCTGCCCTCATAGCATAAAAGTCACACCCGGTGGAGCTGTTTTGGGTGGTGCAGGGGCTGGTCAGTCCGGCCTCCCTCCGCCTGGATGGGAACTTGTCCCAGGCCCTCTGTGAGGAGTTTTGTCACCTACTTTGCAGATAAGTTCGCTCGGATTCAGAGTGACTTTGACACCGGGTTGGGGGCAGTAGGTGGAGAGCGCGAGGTTATGGAGGTCCTGTCTGGTCCAACTTTGTGGGGGGAGTTTCAGGAAGTGACGCCAGCCAATGCGGTGGATGTTCTGGGGTCTGTGAGAGCCACCAGTTGTGAACTTGATCCTTGCCCGTCCTGGCTGGTGAAAGCCTCCAGGGAGACATTGGGGATGGTGCTGGCGAGAGTGGTTAACGCGTCCCTGCAGCAGGGGAGGCTGTTGCCCAACCTCAAGGAGGCTGTGGTGCACCCCTTGCTGAAGAAACCATCATTAGATGTGGACGCACTCGCCAGTTACCGACTGATCTCTAACCTTCCCTTTTAAGGGAAGGTTATTGAGTGGGCGGGGGCACTCCAGCTCCAGGCATATCTGGATAGCATCGGTTTCCTAGACCCTTTTCAATCTGGGTTCCGTCCCGGCTATGGCACTGAGACAGCATTGGTGGCCTTGGTCGACAATGTCCGCCGGGAGATGGATCAGGATGTTCTACATTTCTTATCCTGCTAGATCTTTCCACCGCTTTTGATACTGTGGACCATGGGCTGCTGCTGAGATGGTTGCGAGACCTGGGGGGTCTGGACAGGACTGTTCTTGAATGGTTCCGCTCATTCCTCTTGGGGAGAAGTCAGTCAGCGGGTGGTGTTGGGAGCTGAAACCTCTTGCCCTTGTGCCTTGTCCTGCGGCGTTCTGCAGGGTTTCATCCTGTCTCCTTTATTATTTAACTTATATATGCAGCCCCTGGGGGAGGACGTGAGAGGGTTCGGGGTGCCATGTCACCAATATGCTGATGATACTCAGCTGTACCTCTCTTTTTCAGCTGACCCAGATCCTGCTGTCTCATTGCTATCCCAGTGTCTGGAGGCCGTGGCAGAGTGGATGGGGCAGAGCAGACTGAAGCTCAACCCCGATAAGATGGAGGTGATGGTGGTGGTGAGGTCGAGGGAGGTGTCGGCCCCCCTGATTGGGGAGGGTCGCCCTCTGATAGCTCAGCAGGTTCGGGGTCTGGGGATGGTGTTGGACTCAGATCTCTGCCTGGATCGACAGGTGGAGGTGGTGGCGAAGGCCGCCTTCCACCAGTTGTATCTAGTGCGGAGGCTGTGTCCATACATCTCCGGGCCGGACCTGGCCTCCCTCATCCATGCCTAAATCACCTTGAGGCTGGACTACTGTAATGTGCTCTATGTGGGACTGCCCTTGTTCCTGGTCCAGAGGCTGCAGCTAGTGCAGAATGCAGCGGCCTGACTCCTAATGGGGACAGGTCGTCAGGAGCATATAACACCTGTGCTCTGGACTCTACATTGGCTGCCAATAGCGTGCTGAGCCAGGTTCAAGGTATTGGTGTTGATCTATAAGGCCCTTCATGGTCTGGGCCCCTTGTACCTCAGGGCCCGCTTCACCCTCTGTGCCCCAGAGCAACTCCTTCGGTCTGCCAGGGGTATCTTCTTGGAGGTCCTCTGCGTTAAGCGGGGGACCACAATGGAGAGGGCATTCTCGGTGGCCAGGCCGCATCTTTGGAATTCCCTCCCGAAGGAAGCTCGCCTGGCCCCGAGCCTTTTGACATTCCAGCGGGCTTGTAAAACTGGCTGTTCGCCCAGGCCTTTGGGGAGGAGGGGGGTGGGTGGGTTAGGGTTTTTAGCTCTTCCCTACCTTTTATTTTTATTTTTATTGATTTTTCCCAACCCTGTTTTAGTTTTAAATTGTTGTGTTGTTTTAAAATGTTTTTTATGAATGTTTTTATTAAATCGTACGTCGCCCCGGGATGCTGTAGGCATGGGGGGGCGACTCACAAATGCATACAATTAATAAATAAATAAAATAAATTTAATAAGCTGCAAATACTTTCTAGTGGCCTTTGAACTGTGGGTGTTTTTAAATGAGACGCTTCCATGCATGGCCCCCCACCGTCCATGTGTCCAACCACTCATTTGAAGTTGGTGCGTGGGGAGGCACACATCCATGACCCATGCAATGGCCACGCATGGCCACACACGGAGCACTCCTAAAGACTCTAGAGTGTCCCAAGCAGGCTTGGGTGGCTGCCTCCATGGGCGGAGCAGCCATGGAGCTGCCCATGTGAAGCCCTCCCCATGCCCTTCCCGGGCGTGGGTGCCTCGCTGCTCCCCCATGCACTGATCACGGACCCCCCTCCTGCTACTTTTGTTTTAAAACAACCTGTATCCTCAAACTATCTGCCAGCATTAACACTATAGATCTAGATTCTGCACACACTCTTGTCAAATATAGTCTCCTTATTTGTACCAATATGCCGCCTTAGGCTGCTTTCGCACATGACAAAAAAATGGGGTATTATAACTGCTTGAGATAATACTAGGTATTATAATTGCTGGAGTTTTGTAATGTGTGAATGCACTATTCCCCTTTTATTCTGTGAAATCTTGGGTCATTGTAAGAGCTACCAAATAGGGCTTTTACAATGACCTCAGATCTTGTAGCACAAAAGGGGAATAGTGCATTCACATATTTTAAAAAATTGCGGAATTATAATAACCGGTATTATCTCCAGTTAATAATAGCCCATTTTGTAAGGTGTGAAAGCAGCCTTATCCTCAGAGTGCTCCAATAGTGCAAGCCCCATTGAAGCTTATCTTTAAAAAGTCATACTTCTAATGTAGAAGTGT
Source organism: Sphenodon punctatus (assembly GCA_003113815.1). Taxonomy (NCBI): domain Eukaryota; kingdom Metazoa; phylum Chordata; class Lepidosauria; order Sphenodontia; family Sphenodontidae; genus Sphenodon; species Sphenodon punctatus. The sequence continues at coordinate 145,555 of QEPC01003117.1, forward strand.
GTAGTCTGGCCTCCTTTGGTTAGTCAGGTTCGCAGCCTCTGAGTGCTCCTGGACCCTTTGTTGTGCCTAGATTGTCAGATTGTGGCGGTGGCCAGGAGTGCTTTTCACCAACTCCATCTGGTGAGGAGGCTGTGGCCTTTTCTTTCTGATTCAGATCTGGCCACTGTCATCCATGCTTTCATCACCTCGAGGCTAGACTTCTGCAATGCACTCTACGTGGGGCTGCCCTTGATGACTGTTTGGAAGCTACAGCTGGTGCAGAATGCAGCGGCTCACCTCCTTTTGAGGGCAATGTGCTTGGAGCATATTACATCGGTGCTCCAGAGTCTGCACTGGCCCTCTATAGCTTTCCGGGTGCAAGTCAAGGTGCTGGTTTTGGCCTTTAAAGTCCTAAATGATCTGGGCCCCCCATATTTGAGAGACTGCCTGTCCTTCCATGTCCCACTGCAGCCACTACGATTGGCCAGGAGTGCCTCCCTGTGGGTACCATCTGTTGGTCTTGTTCATACAGTAAGGGCTTGTAGGGGGATGTTCTCGCTAGCTGCCCGAGTGCTATGGAATGCCCTTCCCCCAGAGGTTCATCTGAGCTTGAGCCTGGGCATCTTCCAGAGGTGGTGTAAAACATTTCTTTTCATTAAGGCATTTGGCGGGCAGGGACAGGGAATGGTGTTTTTGGTGGGTGTTTGGTGTAGGGGTGTGAGGGGGTGGTTGGGGAGGATTTTGTGGAGTTTGTGGTGGGGTTGGGGGGAAGAATGAGGGCAAAGGTTGGGGGTTTGGGTTTTTATGCTCTTTATATGTATTGTTTTCACCTGTTCTGTAAGCTGCGCATAAACCCATCCATACTGAAAACTTCTATTTCAAATTTCTTGTTAGATGGGAACCCCTGTCTGATTTACGTAGTGTGGTCTCCGTAGTTTTTAAGATGTTTGATCATTTTTATGCATTAAATTATTATATAACATTTAAAGTAACGTTTCTTTATATTGAAAAAATATTTTCAACCGCCTCACCTTTGTAAAGAGATCACATTTCTTCTCAGTTCTACTTCATAACACTGTCAATCAGATGAACAAAAAGCAGACAAATCATAGAGAAACTCCCAATAGCCAGCTTATTATAACACATTCCCTCTTAGGCCATTTTTACCGGGTGTTCGATGCAGGGGGGCATCCATGTAAATTCCGTGGCGGTGGGGGGAGAATGGGAGCTTGTCCATGCGAACAGCAAGGGCAGTGGGTGGGGGTGCGTGCGGGCTCCCGACGCACACCCACCACCACCCATTTCTACCCATCACCCACCAATGGAGCCATACGGCAAACCAGAGGAGGCTCCGTGGATGAAGATGGGTGGAGATGGGTGTGTGCCCATGAAAATGGGCACACCCCCACAGCACACCTATCCCCCCACCCACCGCTGCCCATGTAAAAAGGGCCTTAGAGATGGAGACAAAAGTAGCCGAGATGATTTCTTTTATGGACCAGCTTCTGTTGATGAGAGGATGCGTTGCAGGGACCCATGTTCACTGTGTTTTCTCCATTGGGACCATTTGGGAACAACATGGCAACCACACTCCCTTTTTTTTTTTTGTTCCAGAAGAGTGGCTTCCAGCTTGGGGTCTTTCTTGTCCTTTTCAAAGTCTGAGGCTGCATGCAGATGTCATGGTTACCACCCACAGAGTTCAGCAGCAGCACCGAGCTTTCCCTCTGGTTTATGCTGTGATGGTGACTTTTTCCCCCCATGGCATCTGAACAGGTGGTGCAATGGTGGTAAAGTTCCACTGAGGTGCTGCAGTTTAGATATCACAACATCCACGTTGTTGTAGCCCCTTCCTCCGAACACACCGAGTTGCCACTAGCTGCTTTTCAGGTTTGATTTTTGTGTGTGTGAAAGTGTCCAATTTGGACAATTTCACAACACTGACAGATGAGATATTGAATCAGTCAAACTCAGTAGCAGAGGTGGAGCCAAGGAAAAGATGCCTACCTGTGGAATGTTCTAGCAAAATAAACTGGAGCATAAAATGCTATTTTAGATATATAAACACTAAGCACATGTGAAGGATTGGAATAGCTACTTCAAAGGAAGAAATGTACATAACTCAAACAGCAGTGTGAATATATGTATTCTACGTACATGTTCATGTGCACGCACACATGCATACGGCAAACAAGACCTTGTGAAAGATCACAAAAATTTACCAACCCAGGTAGAAAATTGCCTCATTCACACTTTGCTGATTGTTAAAAGGGAAAATCTAATGCTGTCTTATTTGCTCCTCCAACTACAAACTGATCACAAAAAAATAAGATACACAATATTAAGCCTATCAAAAAATTCATACACTTAGGATGGGAATAATTATGGGGTTTCCCTCCCCAAACCCCCTCCCCTGCAGTTTCCTGCATTTATAGGTGGCTAACTATTAAACACCAAGTGTTTCAGTTACTTTCTTTAGTTGTGTCTAAGGCCGCTTTTAGATGAGCGCAGCGGGCTCGCACCTGAAAATCATGCACCTTTGAAAAAGAGTGCGGGTAGGGGGTTCAGATGTGCGGGGACGCGCATTATCACACTCGTGCCTTTTTTTAAAGCTGCCAATTAAAGACCTTGATCATTGAGGTAGTCACGTCTAATCCCCGCTCACGTTCTTTTTCAAAGGTGCGTGATTTTCAGACGTGAGCCCGCCACGCTCATCTAAAAACAGCCTTAGAAACTAAGGAGACTGATCAATCTAGGAGCATAGCTAGATTGGAATGGGTTCCCCAGGTGCAAAGAAATGGACTTGCCCCCTTCCACCCTCCAGTCTGTTGAGTCTGTTGCTCTGACTCCAGAGACGTTCCTGACACTCCTCTCCCTCCCTCTGTTTGCTGCGCCTGAGATCTGGAGGTTGTAGCTGCGCTGCTTGCCTCATGCCACCGCCGGTGCTTGCTCCATCCTATGCCACTCGCCAGGTGTGTCCCACACATGCTGTGCACTGCAAGCACTACTGCTTCCGCTCATCTCAGTCTCTGCCCGGTTGTGCCACAACAGGACAGGATTTGTGCCCCACCCCCAGTTTGGGCCCCAGGACAAATTTCCTTCCTGTCCCTATGTTAGCTATGCCCCATGATCAAACAACTGCAGGCAGCAGAGCTAACATTCTGCTGTATTGGTATTGCACCCCCTCACATTCAGAAATATTCAGCAGGACAGATACTCATCTGGTCTTCATTGGTGCAGCTCCATAGTAGGAGGATGCCAGTTTACACCAACTGAGAAGCTGACCCAATCTGCTCTAAATATTTAAACATGTTATTTATTTTTAATGGTTAAAACTTGTGACAAGACCTGATAATTTCCCCCTCCTGCTAAACAAACAAAGCATAAGCTGATCTAGACCGGCTAGATCAACACAAGAGGAAAAGCTAAGTTAAGGGGAAAGAGACTAGTCAGCTGTTTAGGTGTGTGACATCATCTACAAAAACAGGCAAGCCAGAAAAGGGCTAGCCATCTAAATGTCTAAGTCAAACAATACACTATTAGAGCAGCAGCTGCCCCCCAAATTTCCCCTGAGACCCAAGTTTGGATGTATGGATCTCAGGGGGCCATGTTAGCCCTAACTGTATCTTGTTTAACTTGGCCAGTTAAACAGCTCACTCTTATCAAAGCTGGATCTTTTGGTAGATCCCATACCTTGCCTCCTACTGCTGAATGCTTTATTCAGGTTTCAGAACACATACACAGTATTTTATTTTTTTAACTTGCCCTTGGGATAAAAAAATTTGAAATCCCATTGGACAATATTTTATCTCAAACATATGAGTAATGTTCAAACCTTAACTAGTTTCTTACAATAGAAAGGGACTAGTGCATGAAGTCTGATGTGCAGCATTCACAATGACCCACACAGCACCACTGAGGGGCTGGCATTGTGTCAGGAAAATTGTCAGGAATGCCAGCTCATAGACAGTATATAATAACAACAGGATCAGCACCTCAATGTAGGCCACTTTTAAACGAGGCGCTTAAAAGCGCCTCCTGAGCCCCGTGTTCAGAGAATTAGAAAGGGCACAGGTCTTGGGAGTGAACTATATGGTCACGTTTAGAAAGCAGGAGGATGATGAGTGAATTCATGTACCTAATGAATATCACAACAGGAAATTAAATCTGTAAGAAAATAAGAGATATCTCTGCAGCATTGATATACCAGTACTATCTCTACAACATTTTTGGGAAGCATTTAACAGCAACATATCAAGCCACTGAGGAAGGGGGGTGGCCCCCCCGAAACACATTTGGCAGAGTGTGGATGCTTTGAGATTGTGCATCAGTGACGGCATACTTTGGACTAAGTTGACCCCAATGGGTCATCTGAATTGTATTTTAATTTAACATTATACATCCAGGTGATATATTCTATTTGCCTTTTTATTGTATTGCCCAGTTGGGCAGAATCATACATGTATATATCTGGGGTTGTTTGTTGTGAAATTTGATTTGTCTATATATTCCTATAAAATTGGTTTAGAAATATTTGTGGTGGTTCAGTCTCACCTTCTTTTTGTTGTAGTATTTGGGGAGTTGTCCCTTGGGGTGAGAGCCTTGCCTTTCCATCTTTGTGGTAGTGTTTACATGGTCCCTGCGCTGCCGGAAGTGATGTGCTCCCCATTGTCGGCAGCGGCGGCTGGAGATGCAGGGCTTTGAAGAGGCGTGTTCTGAAAGCCTGAAAAGTGAGGCTTTTTTTGAAAGTGCCTTTTCAAAGCCCTGCGTTTCCAGCCGCCACCGCTGCCGACAATGGGCAGCACGTCACTTCTGGCAGCGTGGGGAACATGTAAACACTCATTGCGCAGCTTCCCTTTGAACGCAGGGCTCAGGAGGTGCTTTTAAGCACCTCGTTTAAAAGCGGCTGTAGAAGTACAGACAGAACCATAGCTAGACACTACCCAAAGGGGTAAGGAGGACAAGGAAACCTGAGCAGGGAAAGCTAAGCCTACAAGGCAGGATGTGACCAATTATTAGCGCTGCCTAAGTAGCAAATGTTCCCTCAGGATCTTATTGCGGCTAAGCTCTGAGGCTGTGGCCCAAGAACATCATAGGGAACCTCCCAAGTTGAAGGAAAAAGGCAGGGGGCTGGAAAAAGGCCATACAGCCCCGAAAGAAACTGATGAAACTGAGCAGCACCTTGAGATAAACAGGTTAATGAAGGTTGACAGAAAATCAAGAAAGGGGAAACCAGGATACTGCTAACAGCACAACATTAGGTCAAAGGGTACATAGACAAGAACCAGAAGGGGAACACCAAGAGCGACTCACAAGGAAGGAAGCATACAAGCCACCACTCAGACACACAAATAGAGTAAAAGCTACAAGAAAGCAAGGTTACGGAGAAGCGGAATACTATAAGAAAGGATAGGTCAGATACCTGAAGGGAACAAGGCCATACAAGCCCTCCGCCTAATGAGGGACACTAGCGCGGGCCATCAGGGTAACTGCTGGGAAAGGAAATATCAGGGAATTTGTAACTAGGAAGGGAGGAAATACAAGGCTAATCACACAACACTGCAAGAGGATTGAGGGAACACACAAGACTTAATGAGACACTATTGCTAAGGAGGGGGAAGACAGGGCTTAGCAAGGCTGAAGGTTACAGGAGGCATGGAACAAGACTGGAGGAAAATACAAGGCTTAACTATACAAAAGAGAGGAACCAAGCTAGGGAGACAATGGGGGGAAAGGAGCTATTCCAAGGGTCTCACTTTGGACACCAATACCCAAGGGAAACTAAACTAAGGTTCACATAAACAGCAACACAGAAAGATACAATTGGATAGTCAGAGGAAACCAGATTCCACATGAGCAAGCAGAAGCAGATACAAGCCTAATAGGAAGCAGATGCTTCGCCAGTTTCCTGCAGCCCCATCATGCCTAATAATCAGGCTTCCTAGTTTTCCATTTTGCATGGAAAAATGCAGATTTTTCCTTTTAGCAGCGAATCCCACAGATTTTGCCTTTGAATATGGGCCGGCTGGCCTTTGAAAGCAACAGGCCCCAAACAGATCTGCAGCCAGTTTGAGCCAGGGCCTGTCACTTTAAAAGGCCTATTCCCATGCTACAGCGCCTCTCACCTGATTTTTATTTTAATTGTGGAAAAACAGATTTTTCCATTTTTAATCAGAACACACATTTTTTTCAATCAGAGAATTTCCACTTTTTGTCACAGAAATCTAGGAATCCTACTAATAAGCCAGCTTAAATGTGAGTTTAATTATCCAAGGCTTCTTTTGGGAGGCGTTGGGGCTTGTTTGCCAATGTGGTGTAGTGGATAAGGTACTGGACTTGGACCTGGGAAGCCAGGGTTCAAATCCTGCCCTAGCCATGAATTTACTGGCTGGCCTTGGGCAAGTCACAACCTCTCAGCCTAGAGCGCCAGTGTGATGTAGCAGAGAATCTCTCAGTCTCAGTTCCCCATCTGTAACAAAAAAAATATGGAAATATATGTGTGTGTTTCCCTCACCCTTGTCCATCTTAGATTGTAAGCCCACTGGGCAGGGACCTGTCTCTGAAAATCTGTGACTGTAAAGTGCTGTGTACGGCTAGTAGCACTATAGAGATCATTAGTAGTATTATTATAAGCAAACATTTAGCCTTATGGTTATGTACTTGTTGTTGCTAATCCCTGGCTACTGGGGAAAAGGACTGGATGACACGCAGCAAACCAGAGACTACATAAGGGATAGAAATGAGGAGACCTCAAACACAGTTGGAACAGAGACACCTAATTCATGTCTGCCCTGCTAGCATGTGCTTACGCAAATAGCTCACTCTTGGAGAGGTAGTTCCACCCCCTTTGATCTATATCACACTTCCAAATTTGCCTGCATAAATCCCAGCAAGCTCATATTTTTAAATCCCATGTTTTTTTTTGCGGGGGGAGGGGAATAGGAGCCATGTGAAGAGGGGAAAGATTACCTGCTCTCTATTTTGAATCCTCTATTCAAAGGTGCAAGTATTTCTGAGGCATCTGTGTGACAAGATATAATTAACATTGGTGTGGAATTAAAGGATATTCAGAGGAAAAATACTGTAAGCATTTTGAGTCAAATAACAATTTGGACTCATTAAAACAGGTTTTCACTTGCTACTCATTTTATTCCTGGTTACCATAGGCCATCGTTTGTTTGAACAAAGATGAAATAGGAGCTGTTAACATTATAGTGAAAATTGGAAGGGCCATGTATGTTAATGAGCAACTAAGTGTTTCACAGTGCGCAAACGCAAGCACAAAAATTCTCCCCTCTTATTATTCAATACCCAATTCTGGCAAGGAAACAAAGGCCGTCCTGGCACAAGGGCTGCCGCACACAGTCTAGAGGCTAAAACCTTTCTCCTGTTGGGCGGGCACAGTGGTAAGGAGTGGACCTAGGCTTGAACCAGCACCTTTGGGATCTGGTCACAGTGGCCGGCTCTGCAGCACCACCAGTTCCAGCTGGCTGGGGCCCGGTATGGGTTATAAGACCTCCTCCAGTGCCAGTCAGGCCCCACCCCTCCTCAGTCTCACTCCATGCCCCAACCTTCCTGGTTGGCTGCTGGCCTGTACATAAGGCCCGCCAGTAGCCACAGGAAGCTGAGGGGATCAGCCAACTTCCTGTTCCCCAGTCTGCCTTTTGTTTGTCTCTGTCCTCTTGTTTCCATGCTCTGTCCTGGACTGGCTCTGTGCACTCTCCACTCCTGGACCTACTGTGTATTTGGGGCCAACTGGAGCCCGGCCCTTATGAACTTCCTTCCGAAAACCCGGTCCTTCTGATCCCGCTGGTGAAGCCTGGCTGCCAGGATACTGGGGCTCAGTGTCTGCTTCAATGCTCGCCTGCGGGATGAATCCACTATGTGACTGACAAGTTAGCCCACCCCACCTGGTGCCAGCTTTGCCTCATCTCAGCCAGTGCTCCCTGCATCTGCGGGTATTTTCAGACATTATGAGACCACACTCAACCACAGTCAATACCCTGTGGTGGGGAATGGCCTCGTAATGTCTGTTGGGGAACCGGAAGTTCCCCCCCAGATGTTAGCCACGGTCAATCGCGGCGGGGAATCACATTCACCACGCGATCGGCAGGACCGGCGCCGATTGCATGGTGAACGTGATTCCCTGCCATGATGAAGGGGCCCGTCTTGTCTGGATGGCAACCACGGCCCGGAATCCCTGGTGGGATTCCGGGCCATGGTCAATTCGGGCGGGTGCTATGGCCGCATTGGCTGCAGCGCCCGCCCGTCTCCCCAGAGGTCGGGCGGCGGGGGAGCGTGCTGCGCGGCGTGACACATTACGCCGCGCGGCCCCACCCCCTCCCCGATTCCCCGCCAGGATCAGTCGGCACGTCTGTTGGACGTGACAGGCTGATTCTGGTGGGGAATCAGAAGGGTGATTCCGGGACAGGGCGAATGCCACCACATCTCATCTGAAATCACCCTGCCTTGTCTCTTTCAGTCCAGTCATGCTTTCTCCGTCCTGCCTTGCCTTGTCTAAGCCTTTCTGCTCTCATGGTCTGTGTGTTGATCCTCCACCATGACCCATGAAACTCTGCAACCCCAGTCCTACACTTACCTTCCAGACCTGATCCTGCCACAACTCTCCTGCATGTCTTTATGGACTTCATTCTGCACTGACTTTCTGTGTCCCAGTCCACAGACTCCGACAACAGCATAGGTTTCATTGGTTATATTGGGGGTTTCTGAGACACTCCATCTGAACATGGCACAAGACTACTGGAATCAGCCCCTAGCTTCTCCATGCTCCTGCCAGCAGAGCAGCTCTAGGTTTTGCAGGGCCCTAGGCAAAAATTTAGAATAGGCCTATATATTTTTCAGTAGATACCGTAGTAGCTTAGACCTGGACAAGTATTGGATATTTGACTTGCTAGTTTGAGTGAGGTTGCTTTCCCATGAGAAGACTTTTCATGCAAATTCCCTTCCCATGAGCAGTCTTTGGTACCATGGAAGCATGCACTGTTCAAATGTAGCACAGCTCCGTGGGAAAGGAGGAATTGCAGCTCTCCCGTTGGTAAGCTTGCACATTGGACAGGATAGTGATATCCTACCTTGTCTGATATGTGAGCTTGCTGGCAGGAGAGCCACACATTCTCCTTTCCCACAAGATGGAAGCTGCGCTACATTTGAATAGCGCATGCTCTCGCAGCGCCAAAGGCTACACAAGCCGCATCATGGGAAAGCAGCCTGACAGTGCTCGCTTCATAGGTTTGCTATCTCTCATGAGGAAGAAATCCTGACAGCACTGATTTGCATACATTTGGATGCTTTTGTTTCATGCAAATTTTAAAGAATATTTCTGGCTAATAAAAAGGACAGGTGCAGGTTACCTGGTGTAACGCAGGTATGGGGTGCAAGGGTAGATGGGCAGCCCTATAGCTCAGGATTAAGTGAATACTTGTCAGGGTTGGTAAATAATTCTCAGAATTGTATTTTAACTTCTTTTGCATGTGTTGGAGGAGGGAGAGGGAGCTGTCCCTCCTCTCACTGCAACCAAAGCAAGAACTTCCAACTGGGCAGCTGGAACTGGATAAGACTGAACAGCTCCCTCTCCCTCCTCCAACGCATGCAAAGGCAGTTAAAATATGACCCCGAGAATTATCGGCCAACCCTGAGAAGTACTGGCTTAACCCTGAGTCTGGCAATGAAGTCTGAAAACCCTGAGACTCAGGGTCAATCGCTGGAGAAGTGGTAACCCAAGTTTCTCAACCAGAGGCCTGGAGTCCAAATCTGGCATGCAGAGCCCATTTCTATGGACCCTGACTCCCGGCCATAAACAACAAGTGCAGCTCAAGCTGCTGGAGCTGAAATTTGAGACTAGCCCCACACACCCCTGTTTCTTTTTCCTTCCAGGCAGGGAGAAGAGGCTGAGTGGGGCTAATTTTACCTTTCTGGCCAGGTGGTAAGCCTGGCTTCTTCCTCTTCCTTGTCAAAGACCTGAGACACAATGGCAGCAGTTCAGTGAAAGCCTTTGAAAGGGGAGGGTTGTGCCTGTCATAGCTCCCTACAGTCAATGGGGGAAATGAACCCCTGCCCACCCCACGAGTGAGTGTGTATGGGGCCATAAAGCCATAAGGGAGTGCATGTGTGAGAGACAGAAAGTTAGGGAGAGTCATTTGTTTTATTTATTTATTTATAAAAAGTTTATATCCTGCCCCCTTCCGCCTGACAGTGGCTTGGGGCGGCTTACAATTTTCATAAAACATATACAATACAATAAAACATAATATAAAAGACAATACAATATAAAACCAACACTCTTAGAACAATAAATAGCTATCCCATAAAAAATAAGTCCCACCCTCCCCATTACCCTACCTACACTCACCCACACCCTCTCCCTGGACAAATGCCTAGCGAAACAGCCACGTCTTACATCATCTTCGAAAGGAGGAAAGATCCAAGGAGAGATGAACCTCTATCAGGAGGGAGATCCACAGTCTTGGAGCAGCCACGGAGAACCCCCTCTCCATCGTCCCCATCCGATGGACATGGGAGACTTCAAGAGGGGCGCCCTGTGATGACTGCGGGGGCTGATTCAGGGCCCAGGGGGTGAGGTGGGGGTGAGATAAGTAGGGCCCAAGCTGTTTAGGGCTTTAAAGGTCAATACCAACACCTTGATATTGAGCCCGGAAGACTATGGGCAGCCAGAGCACTGGTGTAATATGCTCATGGTGACCCATCCCCATAAGGACGGGGCTTCATGTAGAGTGTGTTGCAGTAGTCCAATCTCAGGGGATGAAGGCATGGATGATGGTGACAAGGCTGGAGCCCGAGATGTATGGCCGAAACCATCACACAAGATGTAACTGGCAAAATGCACTCCTCAGTGGTTTTTTATTTGTATTTTCTACGTTTTATATTTTTGTTTTAAATTGTAAGCTGCCCCAAGCTGCGTTGCAGAAGGGGCGGGGTATAAAACTGTATAATAAATAAATAAATAAATAAAATAATTGGACCCGGGTCCATCCTGGCTGGTTATGGCCAGCCGAGAGACACTGGGGCTGTTGCTGGTAGGCATGCATGGTCAATGCCTCCCTTTAGGAGGGCAGAGTCCTGGGGTACCTTAAGGAGGCTGTGGTGCAACCTCTGCCGAAGAAACCATTTCTTGACGTTGATTCTCTGGCCAGCTATTGGCCTGTCTCTAACCTTCCCTTTTTAAGGGAAGGTTATTGAACAGGTGGTGGCTCAGCAGCTTCAGGCACATTTAGACAGCATCAGATTTCTGGATCCCTCGCAGTCTGGCTTCCAGTGGTGTACTGCTAAATGGAGAAGTGCAGGAGCTCTTGATGCCCCCTCCAATCCTAGCCATGCCCCCTCCAATCCCAAATTGAACCCCAACTGGGTGATTATGCTTGGGATTGTGCCACAAGGCAGTCGTGTATAGCTTCCTAACCCCACTGTGCTTGAACCCCAGGTGATAACATAACTCTCCCAAAAGGTGTGGGTGATTAATCTTTTGTTAATCAGTAAGGGCATAAAATGATATGATTATATATGAAATATTCTCCTGTAATATTCTGCAATACTGACACAACACACCAATGCAACTATTTACAGTATATTTATTCACAGGAACTTCCTTAGTATAGGTTTTTTGCAGCATGTTGGAACCTGCCAGGATACATTTCAGGACTGACCAGGATGCAGACAACAGACATGACTCTTTATCCATATCCATATTTACAACAATATTCACAAGTAACATATTCTAAATAATCTCCCACACTGGATTCATTTTGATTTCTGGGCTGGCACACACTCTGGTCATCAGCACACACACTGGTCATCTCGGACACGCCGTCCTCAGCAGAACGGTGTCTTTTTAACCACTTGTTCACATACTTCTCTGGCTTCCACAATTTCAAAGGACAGCCATTTATTTTAATGAACATGAACAACAAGCACCATGAACATCTTGAAAACACCTCTCTCTCACCTTGAGACCAGGGATTCCCAGCCTTCTTGAGGCAGCAGCAGCAGAGAGAGAGCAAGCAGCCCCCAGCATGAGTGGAGAGTTACAGAGTGTGAAGCGAGGATGGAGCCAGCCCTCTGGCTGCAGCTGCGTTCTCCGTACTTCTACGCACGTGCCTGAGAGCGCAGCGCAGGCAGCTGGGCCTCTGTCGGCTGATTGATGGAGGGGGACGGGGCGGCCCCTGGGATCGCTCCGGTGTGCTCCGGGTCAGTTGGAAGTCCCGGAGCTGAGCTCTGGTGTGCTCCCGCCCCCCACTACACCCTTGCCGGCTTCTGAGACAGTGCTTGTGGCCTTAGTCAATGACCTCTGTCACGAGTTAGACCAGAGTCCGTCTACTCTGCTGATTTTGTTAGATCTGACGGCTGCTTTTGATACCGTTTACCATGAAGTGCTGATGATGCGCTTGTGGGACCATGCTGGGATGGGCGGCATCATTCTTGATTAGTTCCACTCTTTCCTGGCCAGAAGACCTTCTCCACAGGACCTTGTGGAGTTCTACAAGGTTCCATTCTGTCCCCACTCCTGTTCAATGTGTATATGTAGCCATTGGGAGAGATCGTGAGAAGGTTTGGTGTTCAGTGTCATCAATATGCTAATGACACCCAACTCTACCTCTCATTTTCATCCGACCCAGACCCAGCCGTCTCGGTGCTTACTTGGTGTTTGGCGGCTGTGGGGGACTGGATGAGGGTGAGCCATCTGAAGATGTGGCTCTAACCACTCGAAGCACATCACCAGCATCAGCCACTCTGCTTTCCCCTCCCCACCCCCAGGTAACAACTGCCAGGGTGGGGCCCTGTGGGAAGCTGCAAGCTGTGTCTGCTGCTGTGAGGATAGGAGGTTGTGTGGATTGGAGGAGCTGCCTGCCACTCTTCTTTCTCCTCCCCCTCCCCAGGTAAAAACTGCCAGGGTGGGGCCCTGTGGGCGACACCCAAAGGGTGTCGGCCATTAGTTGGACCATGGCGCTCGCCCCCGTTTTCTTCTACTGCTGCTCCAGAAGAGGAACGTACAGCTCATCCCTGTTGCTGCCACCGCTGGACCTGCTGTTGTGTTTTGTTTTGTTTTTCGTGGTTTTAAGGGGCTTGGGGTGTGTGTGAGGCAGGTGGGACCTGAGGGTGGGGGGGTATGGGGAATGGGTTAGGGTGGATAGGGCCAATCCCCCTGGTGAGAGGAGGGGAGATGGCCCTTGCGGAGGGTGGGTGGGGCACCCTAGTGAGATGAGGAGGCACTTCCCATATGATGGGGAAGGGGGACTCCCTGTAAGAGAGCGAGTCCCGGGGAGGGGGGTGGAGTCCTTCTTGCCAGCCTGTCGGGGCAGCCCATAGAGGGTGGGTGTCGAGCGGGGCTCTCTGAGGATGGGAGGGCTTCCACAGCTATCGGGGTTGTTACGGGTTGGGGGAGATATGGTCCAAAGGGGAGGGGTATTTCATCAGTGAGGAGGGAGTGGTGCCTTGTGCCCATTCCGCCCTTAACCCCCCACATGGGAAGGTTGTGGGCCGAGGCCCAGGAGACCCCAGGCCATGGCTTGGTGCTGCTAAACACAAGGTTGGTGGTTAATAAGTCATCTACCATCTGGGAGTTAATCCCGGAGTGGGACGTCGACCTCGCATGTATTACAGAGACCTGGCTGGACAATGAATCGGCCTTATTCTGGCCGATCTTGTTTCCGGCTGGGTTTTCTGTGCAGCATCAGCCTTGGCTGGAGGGACGGGGATGGGGGGGGAATGTAGCTATTGTTATCAAGGATGCACTGTCTTTTAGGAAGTATCCGGTGCAGGCTCCACCAGGCGTTGAGTGCCTCCATCTTGTGTTGGATTTGCTGGGGTCAGATTAGGGGTGCTGCTGGTGTACTGTGCACCCAATTGCCCGTCGGCATCCCTACATGCTCTTGCTGATTTGGTGTTGGATGTGATCCTCCGGACCCCAAAACTAGTGGTCCTGGGGGATTTTAACATCCACACTGACACCAATCTTGGAGGAGCGAGGTATGAGTTCATGGCCTCCAAGACAACCATGGGCCTGTCCCAAATCATCTGTGGCCCCACACGAGGAGGGACTTAGACTGGATTTGGTTTTCTGCACCGGCCTTGAGGCAGGGGGTCAGTTAGTAGAAGTCAGGGGGATGGAGCCCTTGTCGTGGTCTGCATTCTGGCACACGTCAGCCCCCAACGGGGTGCAGGACTTATTAGATTGGCCCACCCCCAGAGACTTATAGAACCAGATCGGTTCCGCAATGCTCTGGGGGAGTTTTCGCTGGACCTTGACACCCACTCGGTTGATGATCTCGTAGCCTTCTGGAACACCTTGTTGGCCGAGACCATTGACAGAGTGGCTCCCAGGCGTCCGCTGCCCTCCCAGGCGTCCGCTGCCCTCCCGAGTCTTCCACAGGTCTCCTTGGTTTACGGCCTGCGGTGCTTGAAGCGAGAGAGCAGGCAGTTGGAGCGACGGTGGTGCCCGACTCACGATGAGTATGATCGATCACAGCACAAGAGCAGTTTAAAGGCCTATGCTGTGGTGGTGCAGGCAGCAAAGAAGCAGTTCTTTGCTGCCCTTATAGCATCTGCAAAGTCATGTCCAGCAGAGCTTTTCCGGGTGGTGAAAGGTTTGGTCAGTCCTGCCTGTCTCTGCCTGGACCTGGAGCAATCCAGTGACCGCTGTGACCGGTTCATCGAGTACTTTGTAGATACGATCACTCGCATTTGCAATGATTTTGGTTCTGCAGTTATTGCAGAGGATAATCTTGGGGCTATGGATGTCCCGTCATGTCCTGTTTTGTGGGATCGGTTTCAGATGGTGTCGCCTGCCGATGTGAAGTCCTTGTTGGAATCTGTTCATGCCACCACTTGTGAACAAGATCCTTGTCCGTCCTGGTTGGTGAAAGCCAGCCAGGAGACGTTACGTCTGTTGCTGGCTGGGGTGGTTAGTGCCTCCCTTCAGGAGGGCAGGGTGCCTGAATGAGGCTGTGGTTAGGCCCCTGCTCAAGAAACCGAAACTGCTCAAGAAACTGATGCTCCTGCCAGTTATCGGGCCGTCTCTAACCTTCCCTTTTAGGGAAGGTTATTGAATGGGCTGTGGCACGGCAGCTCCAAGAACATCTGGACCACACCAGTTTCCTTGACCCCTCTCAGTCCAGGTTTCAGCCTGGGTATGGTATGGAGACTGCATTGGTGGCCTTGGTTGACGATCTCTGTCTGGCGTTGGACCAGGGTCGTCAGACCTTACTGGTCCTGCTAGACCTTTCGGCTGCATTCGACACAGTCGATCATGAGGTGTTGGTGACTC
>QEPC01003117.1:172439-182482 GCA_003113815.1 Sphenodon punctatus
GTCTCCCAGTGCAACCCCCTCCCCTGAAACCCCCCCCAAAGACAGCTGGCAGCACAATAATTTATTAATTTCAATTTTTTATCCAGCTACCTCCTGCTCACAGAGCAGCTCGGGGGAGCTTACAACATGCACCATCAACAATTACAATCATAATTAAAAACATACTATAACTCACAATTTAAAAATTAATTTAAAATATCCTAAAAATACAAAAAAATACTAAAAGGGCAGAACCAATCTGTAATTACCATATGTGATATAATCACTATTAATTATAACATCCCCCCTCCTCCCAAGACAAGTCCTCCAGCCCCCGAGTCCCCCCCCCAAAGCGAAGGCCAAGCCCCAGCCGGGTCCCCAAGGTACTCACCACCAGCAGGAATGAGCCCAGACAGGGCAATCTGAGCTCGGCAGCACTCGAGGACAAGATGCTGGGTCTGAACGATGATGGACCCACTTGGCACACTACTACCTAACTTGCTTCACTGAGATGATTATTATAATATTCAATAATAAAATACTATCTAAATCTAATCTAACAACAGTGAATTGATCTTGGATTGAAAAAGATTCAGCCGGATGGCCAACTGCAAACAACTCACTCTCTCTCAAGACCCAAATGAGTCAGACTCAGATTCAGAAAGAGAGATAAAATGGCGCCTGGTGGAATCACCTTTATATGTTCTCTCTCTGCAGCAGGCAGGCAGCCCCCACCCTCTCACACCACATGAGAGAAAAAAACCCACGCTGGTACGCTCAGAGACATTTAAAAGTTTAGTTAACATAGTCAGTCACACAAACACTATCCACCTCCCCACCCTTGCTGTTCCACCGGCTAATCACACACGTCACGTCTCACACACACACTCAAATATTGCTCTCCCCCCCGCCACAGGGTGTCAAGGGCTATAGCCCATATTACATTACTGCGCTGCCGGTTTCTTTGCCGTAGACTTCCTTGAAACATTGCCCTCAGGCGATCCTGGCAAAGCATTGCAAAGTTCTGTGAACACGCACCGGACGGCTCTCTCTAGCCGCCCAATGTGCATTCTGAGATGTTTTTGCCCCTGCAGGGCTCCGTCTCCCACTCTCAGTGGTGACTCAGTGAGTCCCCTCCTCCCACGCGGCCCTGTCTCCCCCTCTTGCGACCTCCTCCTGGCCATGGAATTGGAGTTTTAATGCATGCACATGTGCAGAGCAACCAACGCACTCACGCATGCGCAGTCATCAACCTGGAAGTTTGAAGCACCGGAGTGGCTTGACACAGCCACGCCGGGGCTCTGAACTCCACCACAGTGCTGGCAGCTGCCGATTCACTGGAACCTTAAGGTAAAAATCAACAATTGCGGGCACGGAGGCCAGTAGGGGCAGTGCCCCTGGTTCCCTGGGGCTGGCACCATGCCTGGAGGGCTCATGCCCTGGGCCTGCATGCGCCCATCAGTGTGGTCCGCAGCTGGTTGCCTGTTGTCATCACCTCCCTGCTATCAGTGCTTGCTGGAGAGCCTGTGCGCTCAGTTCCTGCAGCTGTGTTGGGTCCGCTCCCCACGCATCACTTGCTAGCCGTGCCTTGTCAATCGATCAATCAAGCACTTAACCAAGCCAAGTACGTGCACTTGAGACCTCGCATTTTCATGAATGTTAGACCCCTTGTCTCTCCCTCTGTTCCCCTTCCTATGTCTCTCCCCCAGCTCCTGTCTCTCAGATTGTAAGCCCTAGGGGCAGGGACCGTGTCTATTTTATTACTTTGTAAAGTGCCAGGTACACTGCTGGCGCTATATAAATTTTTGTTAATAATAATAATAATAATAATAATAATAATAACAAATCAAACTTTATTAGAGGCGTGACCACACAGTCATTGCCAACCCAAGCAAATACATTACAGAACAATACAAACATTCTGAAAAGATTATCACAGCCGCCCAATTAAAATAAACTCTATAGTACCCACAGTCATTAAGGAAAGGTCAGCCAATACCAAGTTGACACCATATCTAAACATGTTCTTGGCCATGCACTCTTCATTAGAGTGCCTGTTACATAGCCCCTTACTTGAACCTGCCAGACTTTTCTCTAACCTGCAGCATAGCATATAAAATGTTAGCTATCACCTGGACTTGTTCTGCGTTCCTTCCAGCTTACAGAGCCATGCCTTGTTGCGGCCTTATTGCGTGTCCTTGGGGCTCCCCTGCTTCCCTCCCCAGCCCACATGGCTTCATGGGGCCCCTCTTTCCTTGCTGCTCAGACCCACTGCCCATGGCCAGCAGTGCTGCCCCTGGGCTCCCATGCCCCGGTTCGGCTGACACCCCCCATCGCTGAACCTTCAGGGAGACATGGCCCTATGTGACCTGTGGCAGTCCGCGGCCATGCAACTGCTCCTGTGCTGCCCGGATACCCTCTCTGGTGCCTATGCGAGTCTGAGCTCCGGGCTCTGCTACTTCGGCTATGAGGCGAGCGGTAGCATGTGTCGGCTCCATGTGGAGGTGCTTGGCCTCTGTCCCTTTCCCAATGGGCGCGTTCTAGAGATGAGGTGTTCGCGTGTGGCATAGTCCATGGCGGAGACCGTGTCCACCCTCTCGGTTTGTAGCCTGGCCGGGTTCACAACCTGTCTGGAGAAAGGGGGCCCTGCCCTGGCCATTTCCTTCTTCTGCTGCATCCACGGGGCCCGTGGCTGCCAGCGGTCATGTGGAGGGGGGGGCGTATTACTGCCTGTTGGAGCTTGGGAACCTGCCATGGCCCCCTGCTACTGACTATACCTTGTTGGGGCCCACCGGACTGGAGCTGGTGGCGCTGGCTGCTGTGTGGACCCATGCTGATGTTCAGGTGGGGCATGCTGTGCCGGATCTGTTTGAGGCCTACTACCTCATTGCTCACCACATGGCGGGGCTGGGCTACCGCCAGGGCATACTGCAGTTGCCCCACTATGTGCATCTGGTGGGCCAACCGGTCCCAGCCCCCTTCGTGACCCTCTGCAGCTGGCTGTGAGGCCCCCTGTGTCTTTGGTGTGATGGATGACAGCCCCACCGTTTGCTCCCTGCACCTCCCTGCCAGCTCGAGGCACTGGCTGCTCACTCTGCGCTGTTCCGGCCTCACGGCTGTTCTGGCTGGTTTGCTTGCCTCCGTTCCGCTCGCCTGTGCCACTGTGCCACTGTGCCCCCTCCATGGGCACCCCCTGTCCTTTGCTGCCTGCGGTGTTCCTCTCCGTGGCTGGCCCCCCCTTTGACTGGTTCCTGCTGCCTGACACCACTACTGGCTCTCCCTGTGGTGTCTTCCTCCCTTGCCTGACCACCCACACGCCTGTATCCGTACACTGCACCCCCACCCCCTGGGTGCCTCCGTGACTCTGCGGGACTTGGGGTCACTGGACAGCGCCTCCCGGACACCTCCGGTGGGGGCTGCATGTGCTGCCCGCAGGATCCAGCTCGCCTCCATCCCCAGTCATGCTTCTGCATCAGTGAGGGGGATCCTTGCTGTCTGGACCTGCCTCGGACCGCTCTGGTGCCTTCCCTGGCTTGGTTGCCCTCCCCCTGTGACCCTGGCTCCATCCCAGTGGGGACCCCTGTGACTTATTATTAATTATTATTATTATACACTTTTATATAGTGTGAGCAATGTATTTGGTGCTTTACAGAGATTAAGATAGACACGGTCTCTGCCCGAGAGTTTACGATCTAAAGACAGGGGGAGGGGAGACAGGGAAGGGGGAACTGAGGGAGGGACAAGGGATGCAACATTCATGAGGATGCTGTTGGGTGGCCCGTGCTCCCTGTGCTGTCAGTGGGGCTCTGGGTGCCTTTCCCCGTGTCCTGGACTGTTCCCGGCCTGGTCCTCTCCCCTTCCTTGGCCCGGGGCTCTCCCCTCCCATGTCCGTGGTGCTGTGTGTGTTGACCTCCCTGGTGTGCTCCCCCCTTCCTTCCTGTCCCGTTCGGGTGTATTTGCACCCGGGCGTGAGTGTGTGGTCGGTGTTCTGCTGTGTCCTTGGCTTCCCTGTGCCTGTAGTGTGTGCCGCCACAGCCGCTCCTCTTCCTCCCTTCCCATTTCCCTTGTGTGGATGTTGCCTTTTGGCGCTTATGGCTTCCTTTGTACTCACTCGGCCATGTCCGTCTCCCGCCCCACCCCGGTGTCCTCTGGGTGTTCTGACCGCGGTCCGGCATCAGTGTAATGGCTGCTGTGCTGCCCCGGGCCGTGGTCCGTCCGTCTGTCCATTTCCTTGCCATGGTCCCGCTCCCATCACGTCTGTTCAGGGCTTTCCTGGACCACGGGAGGGGGTTCGTTGGCTCGCCATGGTTGGGAATCCACTGTGGTGACCCGGGAGCGTGTAACGTCTGAAATTACCCTTGGTCTCCTAGGTGAAAAGCTTTTCTAATTTCACCCACTCCCCACCCCTTCTCTTGATTCCCCTACCCCCAACACGCATCCCTGCACTGTGTTCACAAGGACAGTTTTCCTGTCTACTCTTTCCTTGCCCAGATAGAAACCTAACCCTTTCAGTTCAGTATAGGTGGGAGGCTGGCATTGATCATGATTTTCAACTCTAGTTTATATTTTAAATAGTCTCTTAGACTCTTTTCCTTTCCATTGGCATGTTCCATTTCCAGGGCTTAATTTGGGAGGTGGGGGAGGGGGCTTGTCAGGGCTCAGCCCCAGCAATTAAATTTAAAGAAGGGTTGAGCCATGGGAAATGTTCCCAGAAGCAGTGTGCACACCAACGTGTAAAAGCCCAGGAAAAGCCCGATATTTGTCATCTCAGGGTTGGAAACGAGAGTCAGAAAATACGTGGCTGGTTTATTTGGTGTGCATTAGTGACTTTCCTACCCCACCCCCTGCGCTGGGCATCATATAGTTTAACTTACAAAAACTCCTGTTGTATACTCAGCTGTAGAGACTGAGAGTCTGTTAGGCAAGTGATTGGGTTGCTAGCTGGAGAACTGGGTTCAGTTCCCTGCTCTGACACGTTGTGGGTCAGGAAGCATAGTTTCTGCCTGGGGCAGGCTTGAGCCCCAGTAATTCATTTTTATTTTATTTGTTTATGAATTAAGCACTGCCCATGTTACTAGATTCATTTTGTTTGCTTGGTTTTATTTGGACACGCTGGTTATTATTTAGACCTCTACTCTGCATATCCACAATTCACTTTATTCTTCCCTGTTTAGCTATTTTGTTTGGTGCAATATGGCCTGATGGCTGCTGCACCATTAAACCCCAATCACTCACTCATTCACTCACTGTTTAGCTACTGCTGTTCCAGAAGCAAGATAGACAGGATGTTGCACTGCTCCTTCTCCATGATAACCTTATCTGCAGGAAGCTAGATTGTTTCCTCCCACTTCAAACTCAGTGCAAGCCCTTGGCTGGGACTTGCGGTGCAGGAGGGGAGAAGGGACTCCCAAGGTGCTTGGCTGGGCCCCAACTACAAATTGCTATAACTAGGCCAATCTTGTTAAAGGGACCCCTCTACTAGAGATAATGTCCATTGGGGGGGGGAAATTTGTTTCCGCTGCTAGGACTGTTTAAATCAGGGGTCAATTCTAGGAATGGAAGAGGCAGGGGAGGAGGCAAGGAGGGAAACAATCTTTATTAATTATCTTTAAAATAGCATACATTGATGATCAATTTAAATTGGGCCTTTCTGCATTATTTTGATGCAGCGAATTGCCATACCCTATTATAGCAAATACCTTGATGTAACAAACATTTTTCCTGGTCTCATAGAGGTTAGTCATTTATGGACCTATCTATTAGTCAAATTGGTCTGGGGACCAGAATACTGACTGTTGGAAACAGAGGGTGACTAGCAGGAAATGGATTGCTCCTTTATGACCTGTTGTTGTGCACTACTCTAAAACAACCCAAGCTTGCCATTATCAGAGAGACAGGATGGTGGGCCAGATGGGCCATCCATTGGCACTTCTTATGTTTCATCACACTGAAGTATTCTTCATTAAAGGCCTACCCTATAAACTATTGGTTCATCATCTGTCTCCGCTTTAAGTACCTGAATGGACAATGAGAAACCCCTAGATAAAGAGTTTGTCTACATTTAGTCCTATTGTAGACAGGTTAACTTGTCTTCAAACACAAGCTATTAAATTAATAATAATAATTAATAATATAGCACCAATGTGTAGCTGCCACTGTACAATTATTAATTAGAGACAGGTCCCTGCCCTGAAGGGCATACAATCTAGGTAAGAAAAGGGAGGGGAGATAAGCAAGGGGGGAACCTAAGGAGAGACAGGAACATGTTCACAAAGTTGAGACGTTGCAGGTGCAAGAACTTGGCTTAGCTACAGGGGAGAAGGGAACCCTAATGAAAGAACAGTAGAAGGAGCATCAGTGAACAATCTGTGGGTGAAAAATTAGGTAGGTGGGGGTAAGTCTGTATTTTATATCATGGTTAACTAAGTCAAGTTGAGCACTGAGTTAGCCTGTCTACACTAGGATTTTAACCTAAATCTACACATGCCACCTTTGTCGTAGTGTAAACAAGTCTCCACCTGTCATCTGCTCTACTCCCAGCAATTGACTGAAAGTCTTGTCACTGGGATCCATGTTTCATTTATCATTTATAGCTGCTCTATTTTTGTCAGCAAACTAACGTGTGACTCTTCCTCCTCCTTCCTGACCGAAAAGGGAAAAATCTGGATGTGCTTCCTGATTCAAGTTGTGTAAAACAGAGTATTTCCGCTCAAAGTAGCAGTATTCTGGCAAGGAGAAAATTAAAATACTAATTTTTAAATCTGTTATCCCAAGAATACTGAATGTAAAGCATGACTTTCAGTTGACAAATGAAGACTGTTTAAATTGAAATTATTTACACTCCTGCCATATTAGAGACCCCAATCAGAATTCATCCCTCACCATTCTGGGAATTGGACAAACAGATTAGAAGAGTGTTAGTTTTTAGTATTTGGTAAAATGTTTGTAGTCTATTGTTTTATACTATGTTAGGATTGTTTGTTTATGTTGTTTGTATTTGTATTTGTGTTTTATGTTAACAATGACCCATGGTCACGTTTTAATAAATTTGATTTGATTAGATTAGAAGAGAGTGTCCTTCCTTAAGGAGCTTAGTGCCAAGGGCCCCAATCCTTCACAATTTT
The DNA here is from genome assembly GCA_003113815.1 of Sphenodon punctatus. Taxonomy (NCBI): domain Eukaryota; kingdom Metazoa; phylum Chordata; class Lepidosauria; order Sphenodontia; family Sphenodontidae; genus Sphenodon; species Sphenodon punctatus. The sequence goes on from QEPC01003117.1 coordinate 179,543, forward strand.
TAATTTTTTAAAAAAATTATTAGATTTTTAGGCTGCCCCCTCCTGCTACTGAAGTTTGGAGCAGCTTACAACATACTAAAACATAGAAATATAAACAATGGTCAATAAAAAATATATATGAATAAATGTATCTCTTCCTAACTCCTCCCCCTCCTCCTCCCTACCCCTCTCGGTCAGGGTTCCCCAAGGCTCTGTCCTTGGCCCTCTACTCTTCTCTATCTACTAGAGGTGGGACCCCGGGCCCATTACCGGCTACCGGATTTACCGGTTACCGGTTCTCTGAAAACCGGATTCCGGATTAAATCAGGTATACCGGTACCGGATTTATTTCACTGATTTCAATGGGGCGCTGTGTCCCCATTGAAATCAATGAAATAAATTAATTCCCTCCCCCTCCCCCTCCCAGGCTGCGCGGGTGGAAGGGGGGACACCCCCCACCCACCCTGCCCAGCCTGGATTTTTGTTTAAAAAAAGACTGAGAGGCGAGCCCACCCCCCAGCACCAGCGGCCGCGGCATCCCCGCAGCCGCCGGTAAGTATGACCCGATCCCTGGGGGGGGTGGGTTTAAAACACACACCCCCAGGGATCACCCCTACTAAAGTTCAGTGCGCTTACCTTTGGGAGCTGCGGCGGCGGCGGGCGGTCCGGCGGCCTCAGCGCCGGCTGTGGCTGCCGGCGTCAGAGACGCTCTAGGCCTTCCGGGGAACTTCCGGGTTTCCCCGGAAGGCCTAGAGCGTCTCTGACGCCGGCAGCCACAGCCGGCGCTGAGGCCGCCGGACCGCCCGCCGCCGCCGCCGGAGCTCCGCAAGGTAAGCGCACTGAACTTTAGTAGGGGTGATCCCTGGGGGGTGGGGGGGGTGTTAAACACCCCCCCCAGGGATCGGGTCATACTTACCGGTGGCTGCGGGGACGCCGCGGCCGCTGGTGCTGGGGGGTGGGCTCGCCTCTCAGTCTTTTTTTAAACAAAAAATCAGGCTGGGCAGGGTGGGTGGGGGGTGTCCCCCCTTCCACCCACGCAGCCTGGACTCGGGGAGGGTTTGTTTTTTAAACTTTTTTGCTGGGGCTTTAAGTTTTTTACATTGCAGCCATTTTTAAATGGCTGCAATGTAAAAAAAAATCCGGTACCCGGAATCCGGTACCCGGATCCCTAGGCAAACTCATCGCCTTCCACTGTTTCCAATACCACCTATACGCTGACAACACTCAACTCTTATCTCCCCACTCCTTCCATCTCCCCCTCTGTTCAAGCTTGTTCACCAACTGTCTCTCAGATATATCCGCCTGGATGTCTCAGCACCAACTTAAACTGAACATGGCAAAAGCTGAACTCCTTATCTTCCCTCCCAATCCTTCCTCTCCCTCTTCCCTGTCAATTGCCATTGACGGGGTCTCCAGCCTCCCTGTCCCCCAAGCCCATAGCTTGGGCATCATCTTCGACTCGCACCTTACCTTCAAACCCTACATTGACTCCGCCAAATCCTGCCACTTTCCCCTCCACAACATTGCTAAGATCCGCCCTTTTCTGTCTGTCTTTTCTGCCAAAACTCTCATCCACACCCTAGTCATCTCATGCCTCAACTATTGTAACCTCCTCCTCGCTGGCCTTACCCCACTCTCATCTTTCTTTCCTCATCTCTGTTCAAAACTCTGTTGCCAGGATCATCCACTAAGCCCGTTGCTTTGACCATGTGCAGCCTCTCCTCTCCTCTCTCCACTGGCTCCCCCTTCCTGAGCGTATTCTGCACAAGCACCTTGTCTTCACCTACAAAGCCCTTCACAACCTCGCTCCCCCTACCTCTGCCCTGATCTCCCTCTGAAACCATGTTCGAGCACTCCACTCCTCTTCCATCCCCTCCCTCACCCTCCCACGCCTCCCCTGCTCCCCCAACCACCTTCGTCCCTTTTCCCACGCCGGCCCGCATACCTGGAACTCCCTCCCCGCCCTCGTCTGCCTTGCCCCCACCCTCCACACCTTTAAGTCCCTCCTCAAAACCCACCTCTTCCGCTCCACCCTTCCTAACTCCTGCTAATCATCCCCACTCAGGATTATCACCCACCTGTTATCTGCAAACTCCCAATTTACTGTAACCAAGCCAAGAATGTGTACCTGAGTTCTCGCATCCTCAGGAATGTTGCATCCCTTGTCTCTCCCTCTGTTCCCCCTTCCCTGTCTCCCCTTCCCCTGTCTTTAGATTGTAAGCTCTCGGGCAGGAACCATGTCTATCTTTTTCTCTGTAAAGCGCCAGGTACATTGCTGGAGCTATAGAAAAGCTTAAAATAAATAAAATAAAATAAAATAAATAATAATAAATAATAATAATAATAATAATAATAATATAAATAACTGTATAAAATTACAATAAAACATAAAAAACATAATGGCAGAGTTACAAACACAAACCCCCACCCTCCCCTCATCCCAAACCCCATCACCCTTCTCCCTCGCCAAAGGCCTGGAGGACCAGCCAGGTCTTACATTGTCTGTGAAAAGAGGAAAGGTCTGGGGCTTGCAGGACACTGTTTCCATCTACTCACCCTGCCATGCTGCGGGCTGTGCTGTGCTGTCCTGCCGCTGGTCGGGGGGTCCTGGTGCTCCGCTGCCGCCGCTGCTGCCACCTCCATGCCTGCCATCCTCATTACCTGCAGGGAGAAGAAACCAGCTGTGAGTTGGGGGACAGGGGGGGAACGTAGAGGCCAGCCATGTGGGCTGACCTATTCCCTCCCCCCCCCGGAAGTAGCAGGGGGCTTAAAGCCCCAGGGACAATGGCTGAGTTGCAGGCCGCGGTCGCAGGCTCACGGTCCGAAGGGCCGCGGCCAAAGGGCGCGGCACTTTGGGGCACTTAGGGACTGCAGGGGGTGGCAGGGGGTTATTGTTTTTGTGTGGGCTTCTTTTTTGTACAGGGCTAGGGTGGTAGGGTGGGGGTTGTAGGTAAGGGGGGG
>QEPC01003117.1:188310-238111 GCA_003113815.1 Sphenodon punctatus
ATTCCGGCGAAACTGTAAGACCTGGCTGTTCGCCCAGGCCTTTGGGAGGGAGAGTGAGTAGGGTGGGAGGTTTTAGTTCCCCCACCTATTTTAGAGTGGTTGTCTAGCCCTGTAAATTAATTATTTTTATAATATTTATGGTTATTTTAAATTGTTTTTATTGTATTTTAAAGATTGTTGGAAGCTGCCCCGAGCTGCATGGCAGGAGGGGCGGGGTAGACATTTATAAATAAATAAATAAATAAATAAATAAAAAAAGCAGAACTCTGTTGAGAGGGAGTTCCACGGCCTCGGTGTGGCCACCAAGAAAGCCGCCATCATTGTCCCCACCTGAGATACTCGGGGGACCCTGAGGAGAGCATCCTTGGACAACCGCAGGGGTCATACCAGGACCAGGGGGTTGAGGCGATCCTGCAGATAGGCCAGTCCCAGGCCATATAGGGCTTTATAGGTCAAAACCAACACCTTGAATTGGGGCTGGAAGACTATAGGCAGCCAGTGCAGAGACCGGAGCACAGGGGTAATGTGCTTTGTCCCCATAAGGAGGCAGGCTTCTGCATTCTGCACCAGCTGCAGCCTCTGAACCATCACCAAGGTTAACCCCACACATCAATGATGGGTGCCACCACTCCTTCAGCCCCTCCCACCAGCATCACCTCTGTCTTGTCAGGATTCAGCTTCAGACGGCTTGCCCTCATCCAATCCCCCACAGTCACCAGAACCGGGTAAGCACAGAGACTGCGGGGCCTGGGTCTGCTGAAAAGGGAGGTAAAGTTGGGTGTCACTGCACACCAAAACCTCTGACAACCTCACCCAAAAGCTGCATGTACACATTGAACAGGAGTGGGGACAAAATAGAACCTTGTGGGACTCCACACGTGAGGTCCTGGAGAGATGATGAACAGTACCACACGTTGAGGTCACCCAGTACCACACATTGAGTTCTCCCAACCAGGAAGGAGCGGAACCATTCCAGAACAGTCATGCCCACTCCGGCATGGTCCTTCAAGTGGGTCACAAACATCTCATGATCAAGTGTCAAATGCAGCCAAGAGATTTAACAGGATCAACAGGATCGACCAACCCTGGTCCAACTTATGGTAGAGGTCATCAACCAAGGCTACAAGTTCAGTCTCCGTGACAAAACCTGGCCGAAACCCAGACTGCAAGGGATCCAGAAAGTTGACACGGTCCAGATGCCGCTGAAGCTGCTGGGTCACCACTCGTTCAATAACCTTCCCTCAAAAGGGAAGGTTAGAGACCAGCCAGTAGCAGATACAAAAAGGCACAGATGTAAGTGTATGCAGGACTTCTTTGGGTCTGACTTGGAGACTCCAGGCTTTGGAGGAAGCCTTGATTTCTCCTGGTTATTGCGGCACTTTTCCTGGTTATTGCGAGACTCTCTCACCACTTTTCTAAAATGATTTTTTCCCTTTTGGAGTGCGATGACATCCTGAAGATCTTAAGGGGCATGGCTACATCAGGAAAGGGCAAGAGAGACCCTTTCCCCCACCCCATTCTAACATAGCCCCACCCTTTTCAGGATCAAAGCCTCCTGAAAGGTGGCAATCCTAACTACTCACAGATTCACAACCAAAGTCCCATCACACCACATCATACACAGGGAAGCTCTGCCCCTCCTCCATATCAGTCATACCCCTAGCCTTGCCCCTGTCACACCACACATGCCTGTAGCCCCCAGCACCATGCATTCAGAGTCATGCCCCTCATGCCCACAGTCCTAGGCAACCCTCATACCTCACCAGCCATGTGACCCTCCTTTCCTTTGGGCACAGCAGAGAGAAACCAGTCCTGGGGGTAAAGGGATGAAATCTAGGTAAAGAGCCAGTCGCAGTTTGTTAGATGGACATTTTATTTGTGTCTTATACTTCGTGAGCCGCCCCAAGTCACCATTGGTAGAAATGTTAATATAAATAAAATAAATAAATAAATTTGCTCCTTTTCTATAGCAACCAAGAACTCCTCTCAGCTCCAATTCAATTAAGGGATTGGTGGTTTTAAAAAATTAATTTCCCCTGCAATATTAACTGTTATCCTCACACACACCTAGCCTAACTATTTTAAACAGCACTGAAATGAATATCCCAAGCAAATACCAAATTCAGCTATGGCCATTTGTACACGGACGGGTGTGGGTGTTTTGGTGTGGCGGGTGTAGATGTGTGTGTGTGCCCGTTTACATGGACACCCACCCACCTACACCCATGGAGCATCCTCCGTTCTGTTGGAGGGCTCCGTGGGTGGAGGGGTATGTGTGTGTGGATGTGCGGCGGGAGTGCGCACGCACAAACACACACCGCTTGTGGTGTTTACATGGGTGCACACCCGCCACACGCCCATCCCCCCACCCATCAGCGGACGTATACGTGGATTCCCCCCCCCCCGCCGCACACCCACCTGAACACTGAGCAGCAGGGGGTGGGGTGGGGGGGCTTTCCGTGTAAAAACGGCCTATCTGAATCCCCTTTAGCAAAGCAGATACAAAACAGGATTTGCTACCAGGTTTGGCTGCAGTTTGAGATCCTTGTTTTGGTATTTTGTGTTCAGCACTTTGATATTTAGTACTTTGTTTGCTTCAGCAGTACTATTCGATGAATTTTTAAAACTGTTGAATGTAAATGCTGCATATCACACAGATGGACCAATCCCGTTCCCATTCAGACATTCAAAACACCTGCCAAATAGGACTGCCAAAAATGGCCATAGTGCAGAATATGGACAGACTGAAGTGACTGAAATACCAAAGAAACAAAAGAAATTAATTTTGCAACAATGATGAAAATTAATGTGGATATTATATTGGTGCTATGGGAATGAATATGCAAATTATCTTCACAAAGCTGAAATGTCATATTGGTTTCAGCACTAGTGTTTTTAAAACTAGTTTTAAAACTAGTGTTAAAACTAGTGTTTTTAAAACTATATTTTTTTTTATTGACCCTTGTTTATATTTCTATGTTTTAGTATGTTGTAAGCACTAGTTTTAAAAACACAACGTTTACAATATGAGTTACTTGTCTTCATGTTTAACTGTTTCCCCCATCCTCCTCTTTTAGTACCTCCTGTTTCACTGAGAATTTCTCCAAATGCCTCTATTTGTGACTGACATGAATACAATTGGTTACATGAATTGCCAGAGTCTGGGATATCTTCAGTGAACCAGGACATGCCAAGATGGGTAAAACGAGTATTTGAAAGGGCTAGAAAGATTTATTTCTGCTGCACTGAATATAACGTTCCCTAACATCAGTTATGTTGTGTTGTCTTTCAGGTATCATCATCATGGAAAGTATTGCTCTTGATGACAAATGTGCACCTAATACATCACAGGCAGTGCATAAGCTGGAAATTGTAAACTTGTTTAGAGTAAACAGTGGCACCATTTAGTAGAATTTTATGAAAGGGAAAATCAGGCGGCTTACAATGTTTGCATGGAGTTGCCAAGGAAGTAAAGCAAAAGGAAAGAAGCTGCTGATATCAGATTCTCTATCAAAAGCGCTTTCTCAGCAACTTTGAAAAGGAGTGGTTCTGGACACATTTAAATTGGAGAGGATCCAGAACAGAGCAACAAAGAATAAAAGAGTTTGGAACACATGTTGCATGAGGAAAAGCTGAAGGAGCTAGGATGTTTAGGCTAGAGAGGGTGGGGGAAATGACTAAGTATGGACATGATAACACTTTTCAAATATTTAAAATGCTGCCAAAATGGAGAACAATTCTTTCCTATTGCCACTGAGTGGAGGACAAGAGGAAACGGGTCTAAGTTGGAGAAAAGCAGATTTAGGTTAAATACCAGGAAGAACTTCCTCACTGCAGGAACAGTTGGGCAATGGCACAAGTTCCCAAAGGAGGCTGTGGAGTCCCCTTCAATGGAGATTTTAAAGAGGAAGCTAGATAAATATTTGTCAGTGACGGTTTAGATCTCATTAATCCTGCCTTAGTGCAGGGGGTTGGGCTTGATCTTTGAGGTCTCTTCCTGCCCTAGGAGTTTATGCACTTATTTGGCTTCAAATACTTATCCTTTTTCACAAGCAGTTTAACAGCAGACAAGAATACTGCTTAATGTTTGCACAAATCAGGCAGGGCTGGCTTTATTTTCAGATGACAGGATCAGGCTGGCCAGGAGCCAAGACAGAAGTTATTGTTATTGTTAATAAATTGTCCAAACGAAAGTTCAAGTAGGTTTAGCTTTAAAGTATTCATTTCTAATAACGTGGCAACAAATCTTATTTGTGTACTTGACTGCCAGCTTACCTCGTCACCCAGGCTTCTTACAGGCTCCCTGTTGATTTACTCCAAAACTTTTGACATTTGATCTGTGCCTTGAAAGGGGCTGATGACATTGCCCAAGTATAAAAAAGGAATAAAATTAGGTAGGCTAAAGTGATAGAGCTCTGGGAGAGTGAGTGGAAAAAGCAAAAAGGGATTTTCAAACCCAGAGAGAAAAACAACACCTTCTGCAGACTCTTTGTACTCCAGCGGTATAAATCTCCCTTTTGCATTTCCTTGCCTCAGTTCTAATTATTTGAAGCACATATATCAAATGATCATATATCATATGAGCTTCAAATAATTACAACTGGCGTAAAGAAATATAGAAGGGGGAGAGGGAGAGCTTAATACAATCACACAATTCAAGCACTCACTGAAGGTTGAGAACTTGGGGTGTTTTTAAACAAGAGCAGAGGGGGAGGCGGGGTCCGTGGTCTGTGTGTGTGGTGAGGCAGCAGGGCACCCACACATGGGAAGCGCATGGGGAGGGCTTCACACGGGTGGCTTCCGGCGTGACTGCCCTGTCCCGCACTGGGCACTCCGGAATTTTCAGGAGTGCTCCATGTGCGGCTATGGGTGGCCGGTGCATGGATCAAGGGAGCGTATCTCCCAATGCACCAGCTTTAAACAAGCAGTTGGATGCGTGGGAGCATCTCATTTAAAAACACCCTTGGAAGCAGAAAGTCTTTCTTTTGTTACCCTTTGAGGTGCTATAGATGCTCTAACTAAATATATCTTACACTTCAAAGAACTGAAAGTTATTTGCCTTTATTATTTGCACTTCAGTAACATCCAAACTCTTGAGCAGTGAACTTTAAAAAAAATAAAAATCCCCAACACTTTTCAGAAAAAGAATAAGAAAAAGTAAGGGAAGAAGAAAAAGAACAAAATATCGGCCTGAAACAGGCTTATGATTACAGCTTAATATCCTGATTCTGGAAATCATTCCTATTCACAACAACTGCATATATTATACACACATGTAGCTCTCAACATTTCCAGCAGCCAAAGAATAACAAACTCCTCTCCCCTGACTGATAAGCTCCACCCCTCAGCAAATAAACTCTGCCCCCTCATGCACTTACATAGGGTATTTTCAGACGTTATGATTCCACGCTCAACCACACTGAATACCCGCATGGTGAACAAGGAACCGTAACATCTGATGGGGGGAATGGATGTTCCCCCCCAGATGTTCACCCCCATGAATCACGGCTGGGAATCACATTCACCACGCGATTGGAGGTCCCAGCAGGACCAACCCCAATCGTGTGGTGAATGTGATTCCCTTCCGTGATGAAGGGGCCCGTCCTGTCTGGATGGCTACCACGGCCCAGAATTGGCAGCGGGATTCCGGGACGTGGTCAATTCGGGCGGGCGGTGAGGGAGCGTGGGGGGGAAGGGCCATGCGGCCGCACATTATGCCACGTGGCCCTGCCCCCTCCCCGATTCCCCGCCGGGAGCCACCATCACGTCTGTTGGACATGCCGGTTTGATCCCGGCGGGAGATCAAAGGGTGATTTCATGACGGGGCCAATACAGGCCCCGTCATGTCTGAAAATACCCATACACACCCCTCCCAACATTCAAAGCACATAAACAGTAAGGGTGGGCATCCAGAGGAAATTGTGGATTTAGATCCATAATAAATTCAGATCTTCAGTTTCTGAATTTAATTATGGATTTGTATTATGGATCTGTATTTAAAGAAGTAAAAAATAAAAATAATAATTGCGCATGCACCAAATGACCGCAAGACTGTTTTGCAGATGCACATCCTTTTCCAAGATGGTGGTGGTAGTGTTGTCACCATTTTGGAAACTGACAGCCATCTGCACATGTGCAGACTGGCTGCCCTTTTCCAAAGGGCACGTATGCACAGAATGGCCATTTTGCACATGCGCAATATTTGTTTGGTTTTTGTTATTATTATTATTAGTTTATTTTTTATAGATTTAAAACCGAATCTGTAATGGGTGTCCTGCCACAGTTGCAGTTCAGTATGGATTAATCAGAATCTATGAGGTTATGAATGCCCCGTCTGGTCCGGTTTTGTGGGATCGATTTCAGCAGGCGGTCGAGTTGCTGGGGGCTGTTTTATATGATGTTTTATATATATGTTGTTCACTGCCCCAAGTTGCCGTCTGGCAGGAGGAGACGATATAGAAGTATTATTATAAATAAATTAATTAATATAATGCCCACCCCTAATAAAGAGGGACAGAAGCTCTCCTGTTTATTTTTTTATTTCAATTTCTATCCCTCCCCTCCTTGAAGGCTCAAGGCAGCTATCATCATGAGAAAAAAAACATAAAATACAAGTTAAAACCCCCCAAAACCTAACCCAGCCTGTGAAATTACCATTCCACTTAGTTTTTTGTTGTTCTACCATTTCCCGTTATCCTCTCAAGTGCTTTTCCTTGAAGGCAACCAGGAAAGAGGTGCCTGGGGATTTTGGTGTGTCTGCTTGCCTGCCTGTCTGTCTGAAAAATGGACCGTGAGGGGGACTGAGACTTCTAAATAGGGACTGTTGAGAGACATGGGGGACTTCAACATTCACACCGACACCAATCTTAGAGGGCCATAGCATGAGTTCATGGCCTCTAGGACAACCATGAGCCTGTCTCAAGTCATCAGTGGCCCAATGCATGAGGGGGGGCATACCCTGGATTTGGTGTTCTGTACTGGCCTTGAGGTGGGTGATCTGATGGAGGTGGTGGTGGTGGTTGTGGTGGTGGGGTTGATACCTTTGTCATGGTCGGATCATTACCTCCTGAAAGCATGTATCTTGGTGCACATCAGCCCCTGGCAGGGTGTGGGACCTATTTGAATGGCCCACCCTTGGGGACTTATGGAACTGGAGCAGTTCCGGAATGCTCTGGGGTTTCCCCCCTCCTGACCTTGACAGTTGCTCAGTCGATGACCTTGTGGCCTTATGGAACATGCTTTTGGCCGAGGCCATCAACTCGTTGGCTCCTAGACATCCACTCCCATTCTTGCAGCACCGAGGATCCCTGTGGTTTATGGAGGACCTGCGACGGCTGAACCAGGAGGGGAGGTGGTTGGAGCAATAGTGGTGCCATACTTGCGATGAGTATGACCGATTGTAGTATAGGAGCTAGGGATGTGTGAACGCGGTTCTGGTGTTCAGCCCAAACTCAGCCAGTTCAGATGTCCAAACCAAATGGTCGAACTAAACGTCAACCCCCCCCGAGCAGTTCGACCCTGTTCGGATGAGTTCAGGCATGTTCAGGCAGGAAAAACCTGGCTGGCAGGCCCGGGGAGGGGGGGGGGAAGCTGAGGAACAGACTTCCTGGCCCCAGGGGTGGAGAGAGGCTTGGACTAGCAACCAGCCTGCCCAATCACCATCCCTCTTTTCCTCAGACCACTGGCTTGGCAGTCTGTGATTGGCCACGGGCTAGGCTGCACGGAGTCAATGGGGCTTGTGGTAAGGCGGGTGCAGCAAGTAACAAAAGTCATTGCCCTCCCCCCCCTTCCATATCGTTCTGAGCTAGCCACTGATCCTGTCAGCAGGCGTTTTCAGAACTCTCCCTCTCCCAGCAGTTTGTGTTCCTCCCAATCCATTGCCATCCTCCTCCTATTTCACCCATTTCCACACATTTACCTCCATAGTTTCATTTATTTAGATTAGATTAGATAGATTTAGGTGTTATACCCGGCATCAAGAAGCAGAAAATCCAACCCCAGATCCCACCATCAGGGTTCTGGGGCCTATGTTACAGGCAGGGAGGGATGTCCATCCACATCATCCAGAAGCTGCCACTCCTGTCCCAGGACCCACCATCAGGGTTCTGGGGCCATCATTCCGCTCACAGAGAGCTGTCATTCCACGGCATCAAGAAACAGGCATTCACTCCAGCCCCAAGACTCACCCTCAGGGTACTGGGGCCTAAGTTCCAGGCAGGGAGGGATGTCCATCCACATCATCATGAAACAGCCACTCCAGCTCCAGGACCCACTGTCAGGGTTCTGGGGCCTACGTTCCAGGCAGGGAGGGCTGTCATTCCACTTCACTGTCTTCCAATGCTCCACTGATGCCAGTCAGCCTGCAACTCCTGGTCAAGTAGGGGTGCCAGTCACCAAGCCCTGGCCGGGCCTCTGCCACTGCTCCACTGATCCCAGCCAGTCTGCAATGCCCGGCCAAGTAGGGGTGCCAGCTGCAGCTCCTGTGCCCTGGCAATCCAATGTCTGCTGCTGCTGGTACTGCACAGCAGCCATTTGCTCCTCCCTCTTGTAAATAGGCATAGCTCGGATAAGTGCGCCAGTGGGCGGGGGCTGAGTGTCCATGAGATTCACCACAGGGCAAGGCATGACCAATTTTCAGTAGAGCTTCTTGAGATCGGTCGAGTACGATTCCAGCCTGCAACGCCCAGACAAATAGGGGTGCCAGCCACCAAGCCCTGACCGGGCCTCTACTGCTGCTCCACCGATGCCTGGCAGCCTGCAATGCCTGACCTCTGCTTCTGGGTCTCAGCCAGCCAGCCATGCCCCCATGGGCACCCCCGGGGGCCAAGTGCTGAGCCTGCCTGCCCGGGCAACCCGGGGTGCCAAGCCCCAAGCCTTCCCATTCTCTGCTGCTGTGTCTTCGATGGCCTGCCATGCCCCCACAGGCACCCCTGGAGCACCCCAAGCCTCTGCCATGGCCGAACTTTCAGAATGTTCGTTGGAGTCTGAACTTTGCAGAACCGAACCCCCAAACCCGAACGGAGTTTGTAGTCTGAACATCCAAACTCCGGTCTCTTCGCACATCCCTAATAGGAGCAGTTTGAGGACCTATGCCATGGCTGTTCAGTCAGCAAAGAAGAGTTTCTTTGCTGCCCTTATAGTGTCTGCAAAGTCTCATCCAGAGGAACTTTTCTGGGTGGTGATGTAGCGATAGAATATAGTTTTATTGATATCTTATGTTCACCTGGTCTGGACAAAGGAAGCCAGACCTAACTTTGGTCAGGCGAAGGCGAAGAGCCGACAGAGGGTCCAGAACAGATAACAGGCCTGAGATTGTGATGGAATTAAAGCTGAAGAGATACTCAACACGTAGATAAGGCCCCATCAGCATACTGACAAAGGGACAAAGGCATAGCCAGACAAATACCTGCTCCTGGCACCGCCACACATGCTTAACAAAGCATCCTGCTTAACACCTGGAATTGACAAATGAAACCCATTGTGAACAGACAAGTGGGACATTTGCAACTCTGCTACTGACTTCCAGGCCAGGAAAGAACAATCAAGGAAAGATAAGGATGCTAATATGCTCACGGCCCTTCCTCCCAGGAAGATGCTCTTTTGATGTGCTGAAGAACTATGTGATGTCACCATGACATGGCATCTTGCTATTAAGAAACTGCACTCAGAACTGTATAAAGGACCTGGTCATGCAACATGGCTTTGGGTGGGGGCTTGTGGTCACCAATTTGGTGAATCATGTGGCTTCGATCCCTTCCAGACCTTGCACACATGGATCACAACTTATCTTTGCTTGCCAGCAGCTCTACTTTCCAGCATCAAAGGGCCCTCTCTCAGTCTTTTCCCTGAATCAGCCTGTGTGCTTCCAGGATTGGCCAGTCACAGGACATGTAAGATATCTTTATCTGGGGACTATCTGTATAATACTCTGTGTGTAGTATAATCCTGCCAAGAATAGAAAACCAAGGTGTGCCGTTCCAATAAAGTTTTGTTTTGTACCACATTGGAGTGGTGTTTTATGACGATCTTGATCCCAATCATTTATTAGTTACAGTGAGAGGTTTGGTCAGTCCTGCCTGTCTCTACCTGGACCTGGACCAATCTAGTGCCCACTGTGACATCTTCATGGAGTACTTTGTGGACAAAACTGCTCGTATACCATAACTTCAGTGCAAATATTAAGGCAATAGGAGAACTTAATGTGGGGATGTGTTTGGGGCTGTCAGAGCCACCACTTGCAAGTTAGATCTGTGCCCATCCTGGCTGGTGAAAGCCAGCCAGGAAATGTTATGGCTATTGCTGGTGGGGGTAGTCAATGCCTCCCTTAGGGAGGGTAGGGTGCTGGAGTGTTTGAAGGAGGCAGTGGTTCGACCCCTGCTTAAGAAGCCATCTTTGGATACTGACTCTCTGTCCAGCTATCAACCAATCTCTAACCTTCCCTTTTTAGGGAAGGTTATTGAGTGGGTGGTGGCTCAGCAGCTCCAGGCGCATCTCGATTGCATTGGGTTTCTGGATCCCTCACAGTCCGGTTTTTGTCCGGGTTATGGCACTTGTGGCCCTGGTCAATGATCTCCACCTGGCTATGGACCAGGGTCAAGAGACCCTGCTGATTCTATTAGATCTGTTGGCTGCGTTTGAAACTGTTGAATAAAAGGTGTTGGTGGGCTGCCTGCGGGATCATGCTGGGGTGGGTGGAACCATCTTAGTATGGTTCCGCTCTTTCCTGGCCGGGAGAACTCACTGGGTGGTCCTGGGGGATTGTACATCTTCTCCCTGGGACCTCACATGTGGAGTCCTGCAGGGTTCCATTCTGTCCCCTCTCTTGTTCAGCGTGTACATGCAGCCACTGGGGGAAGTCATGAGGAAGTTTGAAGGTGTGCAGTGTCACCAGTATGCTGATGATACCCAACTCTACCTCTGATTTTCATCAGACCCGAGTCCAGCGATCTCGGTGCTTACCCAGTGTTTGGTGGCTGTGCGGGATTGGATGAGGACAAGCCATCTGAATCGGAATCCTGACAAGATGGAGGTGATGTTGGTGGGCAAGGATTTGGGAGGCCTAGGAGTGGTGGAGTCTCCTATCATTGATGGGGTCCACCCTCCTTTGGTCTCCCAAGTTCAGAGTCTGGGAGTGCTCCTCAATCTGCAGCTCCACCTGGAGGCTCAGGTGGCAGCTGTGGCAGGGAGTGTGTTTCAGCAATTACATCTGGTCTGATGGCTTTGGCTATATATCTCAGACTCTGATCTTGCTTCCATCATCCATGCCTTTATCACCTCAAGATTAGACTATTGCAACGTGCTCTATGCAAGGCTGCCCTTGATGCTGGTCTGGAGGGTGTAGCTGGTACAGAATGTGACGGCCTGTTTGCTTCTAAGAACGGGACGCAGGGAGCACGTAACACCGGTCCTCCGAGCATTGTACTGGTTGCCAATAGTCTACCGGGCCAAATTCAAGGTGCTGGTGTTGACCTATAAAGCCTTACACGGCCTAGGCCCTACATACCTGCAGGACTGCCTCACTCCCCGTGTTCTTGATTGGCCCCTGCTGTTGTCTAGGGGGGGGCCTTCTTGGAGGTCCCTCAGACAAGGTGTGTGGCCACCAATCATAGGGCTTTTTCGGTGGTTGCCCACAGGCTGTGGAACTCCCTTCCCAAGGGGGTCCGATTGGTCCAGAGCCTTGCCTCCTTCCACCGTGGCTGTAAGAACTGGCTGTTCCGTCAGGCATTTGGCAAGGGAGAGGGGTAGGGAGGGGTGGGGTTTTATTTTCCCAGTTGTAGGTTTTTGTTAATATTAATTGTGTATATATTTTATAAAGAAGTTGTTTTATTGATTTTATGAAATTGTATTTTATATTTGTTGTTTGCCACCCAGGGCTGCCAGAGGTAGGATGAGTGGAATAAAAAAATAATAAATAAATAAAATAAAATATGCACAGGCTTAACTTCACCACTGAAGCTATTTTACAGATGGAGAACTAAGATACAAAGAAACTAAATGCCCTGCCCAAGGTCACTAAGGAATAGAGGAGCAGACAGAACCTGGGACTCCCAGGTCTCAAGCTAACATTACTCTGGCCCATTTCATCTTCTCGACTCAATTTTTCACCCCTCACTTGCAATTAATGTCTCCTTTCTGCTCTTCCTTCTCTGCATGGGCTTCTTCTGCTCAGCCTTCCCCTGCTTCGCATCCCAGTACTAGAAAATGATCCATGAACACAAATGAATTTGGTGTAAGATTTCATATACAATGGAAATGAAAGGCTAAGAATAAGATTTTACAGATGTATTATGGTCCGGCAGTCAGGGATTAAGATGCCACACAACCTAAACAGCAATTTGCAAATCTCAGCAACAAATCTTCTGTTGATCTATTTCCTTTTTATATGGTCCACAACATTGAAATGGTTAATTCCTCTTTCCTTCCCCCCCACCCCCGCATCCCACCACCTTTGCACCCACAAAGAAACAAAGGAAATCAGTGCATCAGCTGCAAAACAGTTTGTTAAAACAATGCAAAGCATCCTGCAATTAATCCCACAAAAGCCAGGAATTTCACAGTTATGTCTAACACTTCAGGTTGACAAGAAATGGCTTTAATTTGCACCTTTTTATTTCTGTTTGTTGGCACAGCAGTCACAGTTAAGGTCAGGGTGTCAAGCCACATTCGAGCAGTAACTGTCTTATTTCTTTGTTTTTGTTAGCTGAAGTCAGTTCTTTATTGTGATTTAAATGTTGCCACTGGGTATTTTTGCAGGAGAGACCCATTAAACTGTGAAGCAAAGAAGCTTCCAAGGAACAAACGCCTGCATATTTCCCTATACTTCAGCAAGAGCTCTCAATGATCTGTTGAATGTGCTATTGACACATGCATTTTCTAGCTGTGTGTATGTGTGTTTTCCTCCCCCACTTTTTTTTTTTTTAAACATGCAGGTGGCGACTCTTTTACTATTTATGTTGCAAAGGGTTCCCTCTTGCTATGGCCCTGCCTCTGACAGAGTCCTTAGCTTTGCTATTGATCAACTGTGAGAAAACGGGCAGATCTCTTCACTTTTACCCAGCTCTTCTTGGATTTCCACTTCTTGTGTACCTAGAACACTTTGCTAGCTTTTAGGGAATTTGAAACATTGGGTGATTTCAGACATTACGGGCCTCCCTTTTACCACAGTTAATTCCCTGTGGTGGAGGAGGGCCCATAACGTCTGAAGGGGTTCCGCCAGATGTTCACCCCAGTGAACCACTGGTGGGAATCCGACTAACCACCATTCCAGAGGGGAGGCCGGCCTCTCTTCCGGAATGGTGGTTAGCTGGACCATGGTCCAGGAATGGCAGAGAGTAATGTTTGTTACCTCCGCCGAGTTCGGAGCGTGGTCCCGGCCACGAGCCGGGATTGGGCGCAGTGGCCGGATTGGCTGCTGTGCCCGCCCATCTCCAGAAGGGGGGGCGGCCGGGGAGCGTGGGGGGGGGAATGTGTGGTCACCCACCCTTGAATAGTCAATTGAATAACAGAAAAAAATGAACCAAAATGACTTGGAAAACAGGGTGTTTAAAGAACAAGTAAATATTATTTTCAGTGTGAATAATCAATTTACTATTTAGAGAGCTATCCAAAAATGCAAATACTATTCACAAATAATGTACTTGACATTTATTTCAGCAGTCCTTCATACTACTCTTTTCCGAGGCTGCTTTATTTAGCAAGGTACCAAGGCATACAACTAATTTTTAAGTGTGATGTTCCACTGAAGTCTCCGAGGTTCTCTTTCTAGATTTCTCCTAATTCTTCCGTTACCTGCCCAGTAACATCTCTGATGTTCTCTCTGGATAGTGAGATGCAGGAGTTTTCTTCCATTCAGATAGCTGGGAAAGCCATCCATGCAATGAGATGGGAACAGGATTTCTTTGAGATTTGGTTACAAAAGATATTGTGCAAAACATGCAACTCACTCAAGTGTTTCTTGTAGGTTCTACAAACTAGCAGATGCTTCACAAGGCAACATGATAGTTCTACAGCCCTCTACGGCTGTCACGGGAAACTGACAAAGCTTTAATGCAAACTGCAATGTCGTTGCAGGGACAAATCCAGGCAAGTGCAGACTGTGCAACCACACAGGGGCCCCTATGTACTGCGGTGACAGACACCTTTCTTCACCCCCAAACACATGGAGTTCATGAATAAACTTGAATGGTAACATGAGTGCGAGAAATACTGGCATAAAATACAGGTTCATGGAGCATCAAGAATGGAGTGCACCTAATTGTGTAGGGCCCCCAGCATATAAAGTCCATGAATCTACTAGAACAACAACAACATACGTGCAGCATACAGACCTGCAATGCAGGAAGCCCCAGCCCCTGATGGGGATGTTACGTTTAAATGAACATCAGAAATTAATGATGGCAACATTTCCCTTTCTCCAAAAGGGGAATAAGCGTGTGCATCCATCAAGCATACCTATATAAGAAAGACCACCCCCCAACCCCATTTCACACAGGGACCCATAGATCAGTTGCTGTGTAGTTGCATTAAATGATACGGTCGCATGTTTCTTTTTTATTTTAATAACAATGTATCAGTACCAGGTTTCTAACCCTGATTACATAGGTGAGAGTGCCCATTTCTGTACCTGAGAGCAAGAATTGGCATTTAGGTAGCCTAAATACCTATTTAGAGCATTCAAATATGGATTTTGGATGGATTAAGTTAGGCAATCAAGTCAGAAAATTGAACAGAAAGGTTACATAGCAGAGTGTAATCTAGAGAACTACATGGTGGTGCATGAAGCTGGTTTTGCTGCTTAAAATAAAGTCCTGTTCTATTGAAAATTCAGGCAATGGCCACACCTTGAAAGGCAGAAGAAGCAACAATGTTGGAGGAAGAAGATTGTTCTGATAAAATGAGGCACCAGGTGACAGTTTACGGGGAATGAAATTAGAGACAGGGAATTTTCATGCTGTTCTTTAATTTTCTGGCTTTGGAATGTCCATTATTTAAATGTACTTTTGGGCTCATGCCAGGCTGCCCATCATCCATAAAACTAACGAGGAGCTTCCTAAAGTGCCCATCAGCTCTGAGGAAGCAGATGGGCTATTTCTAGTTCTTTAAAACCATAATAACAAAAGGATGGCAAAAGTACATAGAGAAATGAAAGCTGAGAAGGAAGAAGGGATGTACATAGAAAAAAAAGACGACAAGAAAGAAGCAGAGCGGAAATAAGATAGCAAAGAAAGCTAGACCAGAGGTGAGAAAAAAGATGCTGTAAGCAGGAAAGCAGTCAGGCGAAGAGAAGGAAATGGAGCAGCTGCAGGGTCTGGGGAGATTTTCCAAATTGTGTCAAAAGAGGAAGGCGTGCCAGGGTAATGGACAGTAGTGGAAGCAAAGGGGGGTGGGGGGAGAGAGAGAGAGACAAAAGGGTGGAAACAAACGTGACAGCATCCATTCACAAGTGGCTGCGTACTGTCGCATTACTTTCCAAGCAGTATCTTGTCACTGAGGAGCTGTTGTGTGCTGTGGCAACTCCTATCCAGTCACCCAGTGTAACCTCTGGCAATGCAAAGCCCACCGGGTGTGTAGGGCCCTTGCAAGCAGGTGTTTCCACATCTGTGACTACAACTACCTATAAGGGCGGACAGTGGGGAGTTGGAAACTGTGGTGAAGAGAGGACCCATGGAACAGGTTCTTTCCCTGCTGAAGTTGCTCCCTCCTCTTTCCTCTCCCTGCCACTCTCTGCACTCAAGTTTGGAGAGGCAGGGAAACCATGAGTGTAGTCACATGGCCTACAGAGGGCCTGATCCCCATATGGCCCCATGGTGGGCAAGTGCAGCCACCACACTGTTGGGCCAGTGCAGGGAGCTGGGCAGACGGTTCCTGTCCCCTGCGGGGGCAGCCAGGCTGCTGTTAGAGCTCCCACCATGGCAAGGGTGGGCCAAGAGGCCAGCCATATGAGCAGGCACCTGGCCCTGCCCCACCTCTCTCCCCTGACCACCCACCAAGTTTTGACATCTGAACATTACCCACCCATGTGGGGTAAGGCTGCTACGTGATGCATCCTCGACCTTTTTCCAAGGACGCATTGTGTAGCAGCAGGCTGTTTGCCATGCCGGGGGACCAACTGGTGGCAGCTGGCCACACGAGGCACTGTATCACATGGTCCGGCTAAGGCTGCCCAAGGCGTGGTAGCCTGCCCTAGGCATCTCATGTGGCTGCACTCAGTGCTGTCTCCCTGCCTACCTCTTAAAACCAGAGTGCAGAAAGTGGTGGTGAGAGGCTGGAAAGTTGCAATCAGTGCTGTCTCCGCTTATCTGAACAGGACAGAGTGCAGAGAGTGGTGGGGGAGTGGGCTGCAGCAAGGAAGCAGCTCTGGAGAAGTCCAGGACCTCTCCGGAGCTACCCCTTCCGCTGCAATCCACTCCCCAACCGGTAGTTTTGCTGCTGCCACACATGGATGGGGCTGCAAGGAACCCACTTGGGAGAAGTCCCCACAGCCCTGTTCCTGAGCAGCAGCAGCGGTGGTGTGGAGTTCACCAGGTGTGCTCCCCACCCATAACTTCCAGCCTACCCTTCCTGCCCCCTCTCCCAAACAGTCACTGGCCACCCACCAAGCTTTGACATCTGAACATTACCCATCCATGCGAGCGCGCACGCACACGTACGCGCGCGCACACACACACACACACACACACACACAAAACCCTCTGGGTTGGTAAGGTCACATTTGTTTACACACCCAAAGTTAGAAGAGGATACAAAAAAAGCCAGAGAAGTGCTACTTGGGATGAATGTATAGCTCAGCTTTTTAGCGATATAAAATACAGTTATTGTAGACGAGGGCTACGATCGACCTACTCTTGAAGAAGTCATTGGTGGATTGCGGCTTTGAGGTAAAACAAATATCTGAAAAAAATACTGTATTTGTTGAATTCACCCAGATCAATTCAGGTCCAGTGAAGTGCGTACAAAACGCTATTTTTTTTTCTGCTTTGCCGAGATATTTGTTTTGGTAGGGGTTTTTTAGTTGGTTTTTGTTGTTCTGTTATTTTTGGTCACTTCATTTTGGATATTTGGTTGAATAACTGAATATCCAAACAAAAATAGCCGAACCTCCTGGAGAAATAGGAATACAAACATGCAAATATTAATTTTGGTGCAACCATTCATTCAGATATTTGGAAGAGTATTTGAGAATGCAAATAATACTCGTGAATAAACGATCTGCTATTCCACTCTATTACAGACAGCCAGGTAGTCCCAAGTATTTTCACAAATTATGGCTGTTGGAGATAGGAGAGGAAAGAGCACATGCAAGGACACAGCTGGTTTGTGTATTTCAGCTGGTTCAGCTGTTTTAGTTAATGTATTTAAATTTATATCCCCACCCTATCCCTTGGGTGCTGCATACTTAGAGTGTGGTTGCTACATCTGTTTTGTTTATCATTTGGTTACTGTTTCTCTTCTTCATATTTAAAGTTTTGAAACGTTAATGCTTTTTTCCCCCCTGACACTTCTCTCCTAAGTGATTGCTTCTGCATTGTTCAGTCTTTAGTTCTGACTTTCTACTTGCCTGAGAAAGGGCTCAGTGTAGCCTGAAAGCTTGCGTCCTCTCCCCAACAGAAGTTGGTGCAACAGCAGATATCTTCTTAGCTACTTTGCCTCCATCTCTTTTATATAAATACAGTAACATAAAAGAGCATCTCTCCTGGAAACAGCCAGATGCCCTTGCCACCAATTAATGGATTTACTATTGACAGATCTCTTTCTATATACACAGAAGTGGCTACTTCAGATATTATCCTTTTGTTATACTATTAATAACTATTTACCTACACACATTCAAGGAAACAGACTTATTACATCTGTTGAAACAATCATAATTTTCTTTGCTGCTTAAGAAGCAGATCCAAATCCTGCACACTTTTTACTTTTTCCAGAGTGAGAATGATCACTAAATACATACTGCATGGTGCAAGTTACCTGGGTTACCAGCACGATTGTAGGCATTCTCTGGACAATCAACTGAGACAGGAAGGGGGGGACTGGGGAGTTAGGTTGTGAAGGGGAAATTAGAATGGAAAAGGGAAGAGCTAGGTGTTGGGCAGAAGAGCAGGAGGGGAAGGAAGAAGATGGGGGAGTGGGAAGAGATAGCTGAAGAGTGAAAAAGGCTGGAACAAAAAAGAGATGGGGGCTTGGAAAGTGGAGAATGGATTGTTTCACCTGAACATTTGGTATGGAGGCAGAGCAGAATTGTATCCTCTCAGCATTCCACTATAGTTACACCACTAGTCAGAGTAATAGCCTTTACCTGCCTGCTGAGGTGCTACCATATTTCTGGTATTAATTCTGTGAATGTCGTATTTTGAACACTTTACCTCAGGAGTGTGTAAGAGCACAAGAAATAGTCAGGCTCAGTCATTCACTGTGAATCTAGAATCTGAAATGTCATAGCATTGCAGATCTGCAGCACCTCAGCATCCCAGACTGGAAGATAATTAGCAGTTACAGGCAATTCATTAGGCTACTCATCCCACCTCTGTTAATATGATGCAGCTATCTGCAGGAATGTATAATTTGGCGATGGAAAAAGAAATCACACTTTCTTGAACCCCGCTTCTCAACAAAGGTGCAAAGACAGACAATTTACATTGTTGGTTTTTTTTAAAAAAAGTCTTATTGTATGATAGAAATCAGTTTACATTTTCCATTTGGGCTCACACACCTCAAACCAGTGTTAATTTTAACAGGTGCATCTGTGAGGGATAGTCCACAATAAGCATGGTATAATTTTTGTGCACCCATAGTGAAAATACATCCAGCAACATGTGCTCAGCATTCAGGTGTGGGTGTTCAAAGTTAGGCCCTTTTCAAACTGGTGCATGTGCGTGGGGGTGTGTGTGAGTGGGCCCTGTGGTGGGTGGGCGGCCCGTCAACACACGGATGCTGACCCACCTCCACCCGCACGCCGTCCCACCCACCGACCGCGGCAGTCAGACAGACACTCTGCCCATGCAGCTGCACACATGGGGGCGGGGGCGACCATGTAAAAAGAGCCTTAGACAATACTGATTTAGCTGCAGGCTTTGAGCCACCTAAAACCCATCCATTTACCTGCTTAAGTACAATTTTAGGTACCTAGCTTTTAAAAACTGGGCTGCCCATCTAGCTGTGAACTCAACTGGGTGTCAAGTTGTTAGCGCATTAAGGTTTCTACTCTGGAGATCTGTGTCAATTTTTACCTAGGTCACAAGTAAAATTAGATGCGTGGCCTCATCCAACACTTGCATGGCCTTCTCACAACATCAGCTAAAACCACAGCTTCTTTTAGAACACACGGAATCCTTCACTTGCATGGAAGTGCAAGTGAATCCTTCCTTGCCCCCGCACCCCAGAAGAAGACGCAAACACAATTAGCTGGGATAAAAGGCCGCACACTTTATTGACACAGTTAAAAGTCAGGGAGGGGGTATACACCCTCCTGGGCCCAGCCTGAATTATGCTTTTAATTAATAACTAGTAAATGTTAACTAAGCGGCCTGATGTCCCTTGGTGCTGCTAACTTTATGTGAACTAGGTCACTCTCACTCCAGCCGCCTGGCTGATCTGGGAGGTCCAAACCCTCTCGTGACCAAAGTAGGAGGGCGGTGGCAGCTTCCACAAGGGACCGTCCCTGTCCTCAGATGTCTAACTCACCCCTCCCTCCTAAGCCTGGGTTGAAGCTGGCCGCCCCTGCTCTAGCGTCACCCATGCTCCATTTCTGAAGGAGATGACTTACCACACAACTAACTCTAACAAAAACACCTCATTAACACCCTGGACCCCTGCATGTGCGACAATGAAAACAACTAAGCACATCCAACCTCTCCCATTAAGGCCAATTGTGATTGCACATGCACTGTGAGGAAGGCGAACCAACTGCCAGACCCATAGGCCAATCGGAACTGACAGCAAAAAATTCCTTCCCGGCTCCCATTAAAGGGCAACCAGTTGCGAAACCCACAGTGACATGAGGGAGGGTGGGTGGGTGCTGCTCCTTGCTCCCGCTTGCAACGTCCTCCTCATGCGTCTGCTCGTTGGTTGCACTTCACGAAATGGCGCCTGTCAAGTCCCGCATCGCGAGACTTGACCACGCGCCTGCCATTCTCCGTCCCCAGGCACGTCCTCTTCCTTCTGATGGGGGGCGGGGCAAAGACCACTCCCGCTGAGGCCGCCCCCTTGTCCCCGAAGGAGGGGGAGATGGGGGGAGGCGGGAGCCTGGATTCACTGTATACAGCTATACAACAAAATTATGAATGAGGTATTGGCAGAGTGGTATGAGAGAAGTTAAACCAGACACAAAGTTTGATCATTAGCTATTGCTGCTTGTCCTTTGCTTTCATCAGCATCCAGATGTGTACCCAATTCGCATCTAGTTGAATGAGACAAATCAGGCACCCTCAACAAAGCTCAACTCCCATGTAAAAACCCTGCCAGAGAATCACAAAATAACTGTAAACCCCCCCCCCCACTGAATCAAGATTAACAATTTTATCTTTATATTGATTGTTTTCTATGTCCCCAAGTCCTTGCATGAAGGACATGTTATAAATGTAAATTTGATTGATGGGCTGATACATTTATATTCATGAGAACTTCGCAGGAGTTAAGCAGGTTAGTGTTAGTTTACACTCCAATTTTGTCAATAATAATCAGGAAGAGGAGGGATTAATCAGAAGCAGGCAAATGACTGCGGCCTTATAATCTTATCATCTCAATGCTGTCCGCTAGACGAAACAATAGGAAGGATATTTACCTCAGATAGGCAGGCAGCAGCAATGATTTTTCAGGTCCCAAGTTACCAGGGCACAAAATTTGTAGGTGACTGGGAACCATTGGCGCCCAGAAAACTGAAGCTAGCAACTGGTTCGGTGGTGCAGTGGGGCAAGACCAGTTTAATATCAGGATAAAGACTGAATTTTTGTTCTTTTTTTGGCTCCCAGAATTTGATCTGAAATTTCATGTCCTGCTATATACAACAACATACAGGACAGGCAGAGCCCCTCAGCCCCGCAAGAAGTCAGGGTAGGGAGAGGCACAGGGTCTTATGTTGCTGAGATGAGAGCATGTGTCACAGCACTGAGCATGTGGGGGCTGGACCCCCACAGGCACAGCTCCAGTTGTGCTGGATGCAGAACCCTCCACGTCTGTGTCTATCCTAAAGCAGAGGTGAGCTTTAACCTCACAACTCCACTTCAGTGAACGAGGATGCGGGGGAGAGCGCATGACAGCAGTATAGTGGCTAAGAACATGACAAAGGTTCTCGATCAGGGAAAGGCCTTACCCAGTGGAGGGCTGACCCACAACCACTGGAGGCCCCTCCCTAAGGCCACTTTTACACATGACAAAAATCGGTTCTTATACGTGCTTAAGATAATATTAGGTGTTATAAATGCTGGAGTTTTGTAATGTGTGAATGCACTATTCCCCTTTTATGCATCGAGATCTCGCAGCCTTGTAAGAGGTGGGTCTTACAAGGCTGCGAGATCTCACTGCATAAAAGGGGGATAGTGTGTTCACACGTTACAAAACTCCATCATTTGTTAACACCCAGTATTCTCCCGAGCACTTATAAGAAGCCATTTTTGTCATGTGTAAAAGTGGCCTAAGGTCACTTTTAGATGAGCACCGCCCGCTTGCGCCATGAAATCATGCGGTTTGTAAAAGTGCCACGGGCAGCTTTTAGACACGCCTATACGCACTATTTTTCTGGTCGTGCATTCTTTAACAGTGCAAATTAAATACCTTGTTTATGGAGATATTTAATATGCGCTGTTAAAGAATGCATGGCTGGAAATACGGCACATATAGGCACGTCTAAAAGCTGTCCGTGGCACTTTTACAAGCCACATGATTTCACGGTGCAAGAGCACAGCACTAATCTAAAAGTGGTCTAAGACTCCATGTGACTCCACATGTCCAGGCCACCCCAATTCCCACTTACCCTGTACTCTCTAGTATATTTATTTTTAAGCTTAATTTATAACCTGAATTTATTGCCATTGAAGTCAGTAGCAGGATGCTGTTAGCTTGAGTGGCAGGGTCCAGTGGGTGAGTCCTTTCAGAAATAGACTCATCTATGGATAGCCAGCACCCTGCCACGGGTTGCTTGGAGCCCCTGATGGAGGTAATTAGCCAAGCAGAGCGTGGAAGCTAGGTGACCCAATATGGCTGGGGCGTACAATAGAGATGGCAGTTGGGGAGAGGAGACCATCGGGGGTGGAGAGGAGGGGGAATAGAGTGGAGGAAGATTCCACCCAGGAACCAGCTGCATTTGGAGTTCCCAGGGTAACTGCTAGCAACCCAGGGAAGCTGTAGGGAGGCAGAGAGCTAGAATAATAAAATCCCTGCAGACCAGGGACCCCAGGGTCACGGATCTATACCTATGGACCATTACACCAAAAAGGGAACAGTGGACAATATCTCCTCAGGCAAGACATGGGGGACCATTAGCAGAGGCCTCCGGGGAAATTAAGAGTTTTTCCCAGGAAAGAGACTATCCACTGGACAGCTGTTACCTGCTTAGGATAAAAATTACCTAGACAAAAAACCTTCGGTTTAAGAAGTTTGTTAAGGCGGCATTACAAACTATACTCAAACGTTAACATGTCAGTAAATTGTATGTTAAGGCAACTTTAATAAATATCAGACCAATCTATACATTTTTCTTTTCTCATTCATTAATAACAAAATTATGAATTAACTGAAATTAAACAGCATATGTGTGGTATGGTGACTGAACAATAATTATACGTGATAAGGAATGTATACCGTTTAATTTCCGTTAAGTCATAATTTTTTTATTAATGAATGAGAAAAGAAAAATGTATAGATTGGTCTGATATTTAATAAAGTTGCCTTAATATACAATTTACTGGAATGTTAATGTTTGAGTATAATTTGTAATGCCACCTTAACAAGGGTCTTAAACCGAAGGTTTTTTGTGTAGGTAATTTGCCTTTCTTTTGAAACTTAATAGTTTTGTTAATGNTATAATCCTGCCAAGAATAGAAAACCAAGGTGTGCCGTTCCAATAAAGTTTTGTTTTGTACCACATTGGAGTGGTGTTTTATGATGATCTTGATCCCAATCATTTATTAGTTACAGTGAGAGGTTTGGTCAGTCCTGCCTGTCTCTACCTGGACCTGGACCAATCTAGTGCCCACTGTGACATCTTCATGGAGTACTTTGTGGACAAAACTGCTCGTATACCATAACTTCAGTGCAAATATTAAGGCAATAGGAGAACTTAATGTGGGGATGTGTTTGGGGCTGTCAGAGCCACCACTTGCAAGTTAGATCTGTGCCCATCCTGGCTGGTGAAAGCCAGCCAGGAAATGTTATGGCTATTGCTGGTGGGGGTAGTCAATGCCTCCCTTAGGGAGGGTAGGGTGCTGGAGTGTTTGAAGGAGGCAGTGGTTCGACCCCTGCTTAAGAAGCCATCTTTGGATACTGACTCTCTGTCCAGCTATCAACCAATCTCTAACCTTCCCTTTTTAGGGAAGGTTATTGAGTGGGTGGTGGCTCAGCAGCTCCAGGCGCATCTCGATTGCATTGGGTTTCTGGATCCCTCACAGTCCGGTTTTTGTCCGGGTTATGGCACTTGTGGCCCTGGTCAATGATCTCCACCTGGCTATGGACCAGGGTCAAGAGACCCTGCTGATTCTATTAGATCTGTTGGCTGCGTTTGAAACTGTTGAATAAAAGGTGTTGGTGGGCTGCCTGCGGGATCATGCTGGGGTGGGTGGAACCATCTTAGTATGGTTCCGCTCTTTCCTGGCCGGGAGAACTCACTGGGTGGTCCTGGGGGATTGTACATCTTCTCCCTGGGACCTCACATGTGGAGTCCTGCAGGGTTCCATTCTGTCCCCTCTCTTGTTCAGCGTGTACATGCAGCCACTGGGGGAAGTCATGAGGAAGTTTGAAGGTGTGCAGTGTCACCAGTATGCTGATGATACCCAACTCTACCTCTGATTTTCATCAGACCCGAGTCCAGCGATCTCGGTGCTTACCCAGTGTTTGGTGGCTGTGCGGGATTGGATGAGGACAAGCCATCTGAATCGGAATCCTGACAAGATGGAGGTGATGTTGGTGGGCAAGGATTTGGGAGGCCTAGGAGTGGTGGAGTCTCCTATCATTGATGGGGTCCACCCTCCTTTGGTCTCCCAAGTTCAGAGTCTGGGAGTGCTCCTCAATCTGCAGCTCCACCTGGAGGCTCAGGTGGCAGCTGTGGCAGGGAGTGTGTTTCAGCAATTACATCTGGTCTGATGGCTTTGGCTATATATCTCAGACTCTGATCTTGCTTCCATCATCCATGCCTTTATCACCTCAAGATTAGACTATTGCAACGTGCTCTATGCAAGGCTGCCCTTGATGCTGGTCTGGAGGGTGTAGCTGGTACAGAATGTGACGGCCTGTTTGCTTCTAAGAACGGGACGCAGGGAGCACGTAACACCGGTCCTCCGAGCATTGTACTGGTTGCCAATAGTCTACCGGGCCAAATTCAAGGTGCTGGTGTTGACCTATAAAGCCTTACACGGCCTAGGCCCTACATACCTGCAGGACTGCCTCACTCCCCGTGTTCTTGATTGGCCCCTGCTGTTGTCTAGGGGGGGGCCTTCTTGGAGGTCCCTCAGACAAGGTGTGTGGCCACCAATCATAGGGCTTTTTCGGTGGTTGCCCACAGGCTGTGGAACTCCCTTCCCAAGGGGGTCCGATTGGTCCAGAGCCTTGCCTCCTTCCACCGTGGCTGTAAGAACTGGCTGTTCCGTCAGGCATTTGGCAAGGGAGAGGGGTAGGGAGGGGTGGGGTTTTATTTTCCCAGTTGTAGGTTTTTGTTAATATTAATTGTGTATATATTTTATAAAGAAGTTGTTTTATTGATTTTATGAAATTGTATTTTATATTTGTTGTTTGCCACCCAGGGCTGCCAGAGGTAGGATGAGTGGAATAAAAAAATAATAAATAAATAAAATAAAATATGCACAGGCTTAACTTCACCACTGAAGCTATTTTACAGATGGAGAACTAAGATACAAAGAAACTAAATGCCCTGCCCAAGGTCACTAAGGAATAGAGGAGCAGACAGAACCTGGGACTCCCAGGTCTCAAGCTAACATTACTCTGGCCCATTTCATCTTCTCGACTCAATTTTTCACCCCTCACTTGCAATTAATGTCTCCTTTCTGCTCTTCCTTCTCTGCATGGGCTTCTTCTGCTCAGCCTTCCCCTGCTTCGCATCCCAGTACTAGAAAATGATCCATGAACACAAATGAATTTGGTGTAAGATTTCATATACAATGGAAATGAAAGGCTAAGAATAAGATTTTACAGATGTATTATGGTCCGGCAGTCAGGGATTAAGATGCCACACAACCTAAACAGCAATTTGCAAATCTCAGCAACAAATCTTCTGTTGATCTATTTCCTTTTTATATGGTCCACAACATTGAAATGGTTAATTCCTCTTTCCTTCCCCCCCACCCCCGCATCCCACCACCTTTGCACCCACAAAGAAACAAAGGAAATCAGTGCATCAGCTGCAAAACAGTTTGTTAAAACAATGCAAAGCATCCTGCAATTAATCCCACAAAAGCCAGGAATTTCACAGTTATGTCTAACACTTCAGGTTGACAAGAAATGGCTTTAATTTGCACCTTTTTATTTCTGTTTGTTGGCACAGCAGTCACAGTTAAGGTCAGGGTGTCAAGCCACATTCGAGCAGTAACTGTCTTATTTCTTTGTTTTTGTTAGCTGAAGTCAGTTCTTTATTGTGATTTAAATGTTGCCACTGGGTATTTTTGCAGGAGAGACCCATTAAACTGTGAAGCAAAGAAGCTTCCAAGGAACAAACGCCTGCATATTTCCCTATACTTCAGCAAGAGCTCTCAATGATCTGTTGAATGTGCTATTGACACATGCATTTTCTAGCTGTGTGTATGTGTGTTTTCCTCCCCCACTTTTTTTTTTTTTAAACATGCAGGTGGCGACTCTTTTACTATTTATGTTGCAAAGGGTTCCCTCTTGCTATGGCCCTGCCTCTGACAGAGTCCTTAGCTTTGCTATTGATCAACTGTGAGAAAACGGGCAGATCTCTTCACTTTTACCCAGCTCTTCTTGGATTTCCACTTCTTGTGTACCTAGAACACTTTGCTAGCTTTTAGGGAATTTGAAACATTGGGTGATTTCAGACATTACGGGCCTCCCTTTTACCACAGTTAATTCCCTGTGGTGGAGGAGGGCCCATAACGTCTGAAGGGGTTCCGCCAGATGTTCACCCCAGTGAACCACTGGTGGGAATCCGACTAACCACCATTCCAGAGGGGAGGCCGGCCTCTCTTCCGGAATGGTGGTTAGCTGGACCATGGTCCAGGAATGGCAGAGAGTAATGTTTGTTACCTCCGCCGAGTTCGGAGCGTGGTCCCGGCCACGAGCCGGGATTGGGCGCAGTGGCCGGATTGGCTGCTGTGCCCGCCCATCTCCAGAAGGGGGGGCGGCCGGGGAGCGTGGGGGGGGGAATGTGTGGTCACCCACCCTTGAATAGTCAATTGAATAACAGAAAAAAATGAACCAAAATGACTTGGAAAACAGGGTGTTTAAAGAACAAGTAAATATTATTTTCAGTGTGAATAATCAATTTACTATTTAGAGAGCTATCCAAAAATGCAAATACTATTCACAAATAATGTACTTGACATTTATTTCAGCAGTCCTTCATACTACTCTTTTCCGAGGCTGCTTTATTTAGCAAGGTACCAAGGCATACAACTAATTTTTAAGTGTGATGTTCCACTGAAGTCTCCGAGGTTCTCTTTCTAGATTTCTCCTAATTCTTCCGTTACCTGCCCAGTAACATCTCTGATGTTCTCTCTGGATAGTGAGATGCAGGAGTTTTCTTCCATTCAGATAGCTGGGAAAGCCATCCATGCAATGAGATGGGAACAGGATTTCTTTGAGATTTGGTTACAAAAGATATTGTGCAAAACATGCAACTCACTCAAGTGTTTCTTGTAGGTTCTACAAACTAGCAGATGCTTCACAAGGCAACATGATAGTTCTACAGCCCTCTACGGCTGTCACGGGAAACTGACAAAGCTTTAATGCAAACTGCAATGTCGTTGCAGGGACAAATCCAGGCAAGTGCAGACTGTGCAACCACACAGGGGCCCCTATGTACTGCGGTGACAGACACCTTTCTTCACCCCCAAACACATGGAGTTCATGAATAAACTTGAATGGTAACATGAGTGCGAGAAATACTGGCATAAAATACAGGTTCATGGAGCATCAAGAATGGAGTGCACCTAATTGTGTAGGGCCCCCAGCATATAAAGTCCATGAATCTACTAGAACAACAACAACATACGTGCAGCATACAGACCTGCAATGCAGGAAGCCCCAGCCCCTGATGGGGATGTTACGTTTAAATGAACATCAGAAATTAATGATGGCAACATTTCCCTTTCTCCAAAAGGGGAATAAGCGTGTGCATCCATCAAGCATACCTATATAAGAAAGACCACCCCCCAACCCCATTTCACACAGGGACCCATAGATCAGTTGCTGTGTAGTTGCATTAAATGATACGGTCGCATGTTTCTTTTTTATTTTAATAACAATGTATCAGTACCAGGTTTCTAACCCTGATTACATAGGTGAGAGTGCCCATTTCTGTACCTGAGAGCAAGAATTGGCATTTAGGTAGCCTAAATACCTATTTAGAGCATTCAAATATGGATTTTGGATGGATTAAGTTAGGCAATCAAGTCAGAAAATTGAACAGAAAGGTTACATAGCAGAGTGTAATCTAGAGAACTACATGGTGGTGCATGAAGCTGGTTTTGCTGCTTAAAATAAAGTCCTGTTCTATTGAAAATTCAGGCAATGGCCACACCTTGAAAGGCAGAAGAAGCAACAATGTTGGAGGAAGAAGATTGTTCTGATAAAATGAGGCACCAGGTGACAGTTTACGGGGAATGAAATTAGAGACAGGGAATTTTCATGCTGTTCTTTAATTTTCTGGCTTTGGAATGTCCATTATTTAAATGTACTTTTGGGCTCATGCCAGGCTGCCCATCATCCATAAAACTAACGAGGAGCTTCCTAAAGTGCCCATCAGCTCTGAGGAAGCAGATGGGCTATTTCTAGTTCTTTAAAACCATAATAACAAAAGGATGGCAAAAGTACATAGAGAAATGAAAGCTGAGAAGGAAGAAGGGATGTACATAGAAAAAAAAGACGACAAGAAAGAAGCAGAGCGGAAATAAGATAGCAAAGAAAGCTAGACCAGAGGTGAGAAAAAAGATGCTGTAAGCAGGAAAGCAGTCAGGCGAAGAGAAGGAAATGGAGCAGCTGCAGGGTCTGGGGAGATTTTCCAAATTGTGTCAAAAGAGGAAGGCGTGCCAGGGTAATGGACAGTAGTGGAAGCAAAGGGGGGTGGGGGGAGAGAGAGAGAGACAAAAGGGTGGAAACAAACGTGACAGCATCCATTCACAAGTGGCTGCGTACTGTCGCATTACTTTCCAAGCAGTATCTTGTCACTGAGGAGCTGTTGTGTGCTGTGGCAACTCCTATCCAGTCACCCAGTGTAACCTCTGGCAATGCAAAGCCCACCGGGTGTGTAGGGCCCTTGCAAGCAGGTGTTTCCACATCTGTGACTACAACTACCTATAAGGGCGGACAGTGGGGAGTTGGAAACTGTGGTGAAGAGAGGACCCATGGAACAGGTTCTTTCCCTGCTGAAGTTGCTCCCTCCTCTTTCCTCTCCCTGCCACTCTCTGCACTCAAGTTTGGAGAGGCAGGGAAACCATGAGTGTAGTCACATGGCCTACAGAGGGCCTGATCCCCATATGGCCCCATGGTGGGCAAGTGCAGCCACCACACTGTTGGGCCAGTGCAGGGAGCTGGGCAGACGGTTCCTGTCCCCTGCGGGGGCAGCCAGGCTGCTGTTAGAGCTCCCACCATGGCAAGGGTGGGCCAAGAGGCCAGCCATATGAGCAGGCACCTGGCCCTGCCCCACCTCTCTCCCCTGACCACCCACCAAGTTTTGACATCTGAACATTACCCACCCATGTGGGGTAAGGCTGCTACGTGATGCATCCTCGACCTTTTTCCAAGGACGCATTGTGTAGCAGCAGGCTGTTTGCCATGCCGGGGGACCAACTGGTGGCAGCTGGCCACACGAGGCACTGTATCACATGGTCCGGCTAAGGCTGCCCAAGGCGTGGTAGCCTGCCCTAGGCATCTCATGTGGCTGCACTCAGTGCTGTCTCCCTGCCTACCTCTTAAAACCAGAGTGCAGAAAGTGGTGGTGAGAGGCTGGAAAGTTGCAATCAGTGCTGTCTCCGCTTATCTGAACAGGACAGAGTGCAGAGAGTGGTGGGGGAGTGGGCTGCAGCAAGGAAGCAGCTCTGGAGAAGTCCAGGACCTCTCCGGAGCTACCCCTTCCGCTGCAATCCACTCCCCAACCGGTAGTTTTGCTGCTGCCACACATGGATGGGGCTGCAAGGAACCCACTTGGGAGAAGTCCCCACAGCCCTGTTCCTGAGCAGCAGCAGCGGTGGTGTGGAGTTCACCAGGTGTGCTCCCCACCCATAACTTCCAGCCTACCCTTCCTGCCCCCTCTCCCAAACAGTCACTGGCCACCCACCAAGCTTTGACATCTGAACATTACCCATCCATGCGAGCGCGCACGCACACGTACGCGCGCGCACACACACACACACACACACACACACACACACAAAACCCTCTGGGTTGGTAAGGTCACATTTGTTTACACACCCNCCTGGTTTTTTGCAGGTTTCTCTGTACAGGGATGATGGGTGGAGGTACTTGTGCACTCATGTGTAACATGCAACTGCTTTCATACGAGATGTACCCACCCATGCCACTGTGTGGGTTCATCTTGTGTAAAAGAGGTCACACACTAATTCACACATGTGCTCTCTCCTCTCATGCACACACTCATTCTAACTGATCACACACACAATCATTCAGACAGTACATACATGCTGTCATCTCACACATTCATTCAAATAGATCACACACAGAGTCATCCATAAACACTACACACACATGGTCTCACCTCACACACTCATTCAAATTGATCAGTCACTCACACTAGACCATGGGTGTAGCTAGGGTGCAACGGGCTCCTGGTCAAGAAATCAAGATGGGCCCCCCTCTTTGTGTCCCTCTGGTGGGCCTAGGAGTGCTGCCTGGTTCGGTGGGCCTGGGGGCACTGCTATCAAACACACAAGACACCCAAAATGCAGCCAGCCTATTTAAGCGCATTATGCCATAAAAAGAGACATATATAACCAGTTCAGTTGTGCCCCCATAATCAATTCATGTTGCCCCCACCCCATAACCAGTTCATTTGCACCCACAGCCCCATACAATCAATTCATGCTGCCCCCCACCCATAACCATTTCATTTGCACCCCAGGGGCAGCATTAATTAATTATATGGAGGTGCAAATGAACTGGTTATGGGGTGGGGGTTTAAAGACAGTATTCCTGTTAGCAATAACTTCATTAAGAAGAGTTAGTGAAATAGTAGCCATAATAATCTCAGAACCATATTTGCAGATTTATTTTCCAAGATAGAATAGACATTGCTTTACATCCTAAATTCCTACCTAAGATAGTATAAGTAAGACAGTTGGGAGAAGAATGTGGCCCTTTTTACATGGGCCTCCCCACCCATGACCACGCAGATTTCTGCGTGCTCATGGGTGAGGGAGCCCTGTGTGACGATTCAGCACGTGTGCCTGCAGTGAATTGGGGTGCGTGCGTGCACACTCCTAACATGCATTTCCACTCACCCCCACATCTTGTCCCCACGCATGGAGCAACCAGTAGTTGCTCCGTGGGTGCAGATGAGTGGGGGGTGAGTGGGGATGCGTGTGCGGCCATGTGCACACCCTGCCCATGCACCAGCGCACCCACGGACCCAGTGAAGCTGTGTAAAAACAGCCTGTGAAAAGCCACTCGAAGAAGAACAGAAGGAACTACCTTGTAAACAAGGTTCTTCTAGATGGTACTGAACATTCTCACAACACCCACTCTTCTAGCCCCACATGGAATTTTCTTATATTCCAAGAAAGGGTTGGAAGGAACTGTCATTCTGAGGGAGAGAGTGCTTTTTATACTAGAGGAGCTCGAGACCATCACCTGGTCTTATTATTTGAATATGGTGAGCATGCACAATCCAGTTGTGAGAATGTTAGAAACCATCTCGAAGAACCTTTTTTACAAGGTAACAACCTTCTGATCCATGGGGAGGAGTTGTTTGTAAACGAACAGCTTTCACCCAGTCCCATCTGTGTCCCACTGTTGCTGCTGCTGCTGCTGCAGCACTACTAGCAGACAGAGGCAGGTGAGGGATGGGGACCCCCCCCACACCTTCAGCCCCCACCCCGCCCCTGGACTCCCCTTCATTGTTTGTAATCACAGAACACACGCGTTGCTGGAGGAAAGCTAGAATGGTCGCCAACTGGACATTTTTACTCTACTGACTCCCACTGAACAGCATAGGTGCTGTTCTATGAGAGTTTGCTACCACCTTAACTATAGGGCCACAACCGTGCCCCTATAATGCAACCAATTGTGAACAGCGAAAGCAAATAGAGATGATGGTGACCTGGGAGGCTGGGATCTTGATCCTTTAAGAACTCAGGGCTGGACCGGACCACCTCGGTTGCAGGGAATAAGACAAGCCCCTGCATTTTTAAAGTAAGTCTTAATTTTGCTCTTGGGTTTTGGTCAGATTTTGACCTCTACAGGTCACTGAACATGGAAACAATCATATTATTTTAATCAAAAACCAATAAACTGAGTCTTCAGCCTACCTCAAGAGCCTTTAATAGCGTTCACTGTCTGCTTGGCTTAACCTATTAACTAACTTAAAAAAACAAAACAACAACACTTGCAATGAAGTATCACAAGCATACAGACAGTCTCACAAATGGGCTCACTTCTCTGGTCGCAAAGCTTTCTGTCTGCACTCTTTGACAACGTTCTGACAAATGGGTTAAAACTGAAGTTATTAAATTGGTTTTATTAAACTAAAATAACTACTCCACCTACACAGTGTTTAGACAAACAGCTAAGCTGAAGTAACTAAATCAGTTTAATTCAACTTCTTCACCAGCGGCTCCATTGCTGCAGCAGCAGAACTGCCTGGGGGCGGGGGGAAAGTCTGAGGACTGCTTTGGCAGGCTGTGAGAGAGCCAAGACTGAGGTCTCCATCTCCCTCACTCCAAGAAGGTCAGACGAACAAATAAATCAGTTTAAAAATTGAAGGGGAGTATGTCCTCCTGATTTTTCACTGAATACCATCAGTTTAAAGCAGTGTTTGTGCGGTTGTAGGTGGGATCAGAGTTTGGGCTTTATTAAATTGATTTAAGTGTTGGTCGGAATGTGGCTCCCCAGTGGAAGCTGCCACTGCTTTTACCAGATTTATCTAGAACAGCTCCGAGGTCCGTGTCTGTGATTTTGCATAGACTGAAGGCTCTGTTGTGTGACAGTTGTGAGGCACAGGCATTGCATGCTGTGCTGCCAGGTCCAGTCCTGTGTCTAACACATGCTCATTCAGGACCTTTCTTCCGGCTGTCCCTTGTGGGCACTGGAACATACGGCAGGACAGCAGGTTCTGTGCATTAATTATGGCAGGCTCTGGATCAGATTGTGGCAAAAAGGGGTGTTGTGCTCTCCTCCATGACCCCTACTGGCCACATGTGTATGGTCTATACCCCATGATGCAGAGGGCTCAGTACTACAGAGCATTACTAGGTCTGCAACTGGGGTGGAGAGACTGGGGATTCAGAGTCAGGCGATCCCATCCGCAGAAGGCCCCTCACTCTGACCTCATTGGGCTCAGACACCACAAGGCTGGACCTCCCCAAACCCTACTCAGCACGGCGACAAATCCCATCTACCTAGGAGAGCAGAACCTAGCAGTGCCAGATCCAGGAGAGATGGAACCCCATACAAAATGGTAGTGTGGTGTCTCCTCCTAACATAGGAATGTCTGAAGGACATACACTGATTCACCCATTAGAAAAAAGGAAATAGAAAGCGTTACTGTGATTTTTGATGTTCACTTAAACGTAACATGCCAATCGGGTCGGCTCCCTGCAATGCAGGCCCTAAAGGGCCATATGTCTGTATATGTTATTTCTAGTTTATTCATAGGCCTCATGTGTTTGGGAGTGGGGGGCTCCTGAATTGCTGTGGGCCCTCCGCAGGCCAAGGCTCTACTACATTTGAGGCTCTGTGGGTCTGTAATTTAGGACCATGCTTTTTCACGCCTCGTCATTACAACTTTGTTAACAATCCTCTCAATGTGTTTGGAGGTCCCTGCATGGCCCCCAACATATGGGGCCCTGTGCGGCTGCACAGTCTGTACTTGTCTTGCACTGGAGCATTACCCAGAAAATGGAGCACTTAGCAAAGCTAGACTACGCAGTTAAACCTAGCTTCTCATCCCCACAGACTGGTCAGGTGACTCATGCTTCCTCTACTGTCCTGTCATTCAGTTTCTTCTCTTCCCTGAAACTAAGCTAAGTGTGGACCTAAGACTTCTTGACTTCATTAGCATTTACCTCTCTCCTAGTCTCCTCTCCATTCTCACTCCTGGATTGTAAGCTGGTCAGTGCAGGGTCCTGTCTCTAATTAATGATTTTATAGTGCCAGGTACATTTTTTGTGCTATATAAATACATAACAACAACAACAATAGCAGCAGCATGAGCACATAGAAGTAAAAATGCAAGTGTCACATTTACAACAGAGATGGAGACAAAGTAGTTCAGCGGATATTTTTATTGGATCAACATCTGCTGGTGAGGATATGTAAGCTTTCAGGCCACACAGTATCACCTGATAAAATGTCATCTGAACCACTTTTTCTCCACCTCTTACATTTGGGACCAATGTAGCAACCACACTCTCTCTAGGCTGTCTACGCCAGCAGTTCTGCAATTGCCTACTCCCACAAATGTGTCTAATACATATACAGCCTCCTTGACCTTCGTGAGGATGGCCTAGTCTGGGACTAGGCCATCCTTGGGAAGCTGCAGCTGTTTCGGAACAGTTCTATGTTGTTAAGGCAGACATGATTTTCCAGCACAGCTTCTGCTAAATTACTTGCTCCATATTGCATTAGCATTCCCAGATGCCCTGCTGTAGCTCAAGAAGCCTGGGGGTAAAAAGACAGGAAGCTCATCGGGATGCTCTCCGGTTTCTGAAAACCACAGTGAAAATCGCCCTAATTGTTCGTTAGATGAACAAGGATCACTCTAACCTCCTAATTAACATTGTTAACATTTGTTAACAAAGTAAATTTAACAATATCTTAATTAGGAGGGATTTCTAATTTGTGATATAGAGCATGTTAGACAAACAAGGCACAATTCTCCCTTTGTTTTGAGACTCTGCAGCAGGAGAGATTACATGATATGACAACACATTCCGCATTTGCCATTTATCACTCTATATCCTTTACACACTTGCACTGTATAATTAGTGCCTGGGCTAATTTTACCTGTGTTATTCTTTGCCCTGTAATTTGGAGAGAATGGGCCATGTTGATGCTACATGATTTAGTCTGGGGCAATCAGCTGGCTCTTTGCCACAGGCCTGCTGCTTCCATGTGACTGCAACGAAGTGCGTGCACTGCAAAAGAAAAAAGAACCTTTCAGTGCCTTAATTTAGTAAATTACATGGTATGAGATTAGCAGCTTTCTTCAGTTTTTCTTTTACTAAATACAATACATGAGTATCTCTAACCCTTTCAGGGCTCCATTCCACTTCAAAGCCATTGTGCATCATTGGAAAAAACCTCCTATTATCTATTACTTAATTATTAAATAGTGTCTACTCTGTTTTCATAAATTATCTATGTGTCAGAGAAGTTGGCATATAAGGGAGGGGGAGAGGGGGGCTGGAGGAGGCTACAAAGCTGATTATTTGAGACAGGAAAATGTCAGAAGTCCAAAGGGACTCAAAATATATATTTTCTAAAACAATCGTTTTAAACAAAATTGTGTTTGCAACTTCCTGAAAGAAATGTCTTTCAAAGGGATTCAGCAGAGTGAGTACGCTTGTCACTGTGGTCATTCTGCCAGGTGTAAAACTGCAAGCAATTTACATAACTCTTGCGCAATCCCATATTTGCCATAAAGCAAAAAAAGAGAGCGTGAAAGAAGCAATCTTGATTGCAAGACCTTGGTGAACTTGACTGACTCAATTCTTTTTGGAGATCTGAACTCAATGAGGATGCCACTCCAGGTCACATACCTTGTTTTGCTCAGATTATTTTTATGTGCATGTGCTTAAGGACTACTTGCTTTGGTGCGGTCATTACCAATCTGTCTCAAATATTCTAATTAATGCTGATATTTCCCTTCTCCAGCTAGTGAATGAACTAGTCCTTTCTCCGATTAAAGGTCCCTCTTGCACCTTTTTGTCTGATAGAACGCTGGTGCAGTTTTTAAGACTGTGTTCATCATCTTATCTTTCTTTGCAGTCCCAAGGAAGGAGCCAATTCCCTCTCAGGCGTTTCCCTCAAGAATCCTGTTCCTAGCCTCCACATTTTCCTGTCCGGCAGTCTCTTTAAACATCCATCTGTCAATCTGGGTTGACTCATGATTCCATCTGCGAATCCCCTTGCCTCTCCACTCTTCCGCTCCCTTCAGGGGGCAACCCAGAATTTTCTTAGCAGGGAACCTGACAGCTTCTCACGTGAACCACAAGGTCACCAAGAGGTCAGACAGTTTCCAGTGGCAAACACTAAAGAACATTACTCACCACCCAACACCTTAACCTAACTGTCGCTCCCCAATGTCCCTTTGGTCATTCCCTGGACCTCCCCTTTACCCTGGAGTTAGACAGAGAGGGTCTCTTCTCAATTTCAGCTGAACAGAGAGCAGAGCACCTTGGCTTCCGCACCAGCCCTCTCCCCCTGAACCTGAACTTGCACCTTCAGGTCCTCTCCGTGTAAAAGTGTTCCTGACAGCAGTGATCCCCAGTTGGTGACCTGGAGGCTCAAGATGGCCTGCAAAGTCCATTTCTGCAGCCCTTGGCTCTCTGCTTCACATAGACAGCTCAACCCAAGTTGCTGGAGCTGAAATTTGAGTTTAATTCTGCCTTTCGCTCCCACTCCCTTAAGGAGTCATAAATGATACTTAATTTAATGCAAAACAACTGTTTGGTCCAAGAAGTTGTGTCTTTTTAAAATAGTGATTAATATTGCCCTACAGGTTTGGACTAGTGGTGCACCTCCCTTTCTCCTCCATAAAACACAAATGCAGTCTCAAGGCCAGGAAAGTTAATAGCACAAGTCTTAGAAATGGCTGTATGCCAGTAATCTTTCCTCCCTGCTAGTATGTGTGCGCACCCACACAGGATCAGGCCCATACCACATTTTCCTTCATGCTTCCTTATGCTGTAGCCTCGGGAGGGGATAAAGTGCTGGCCTAGGAATCAGGATGGATCCAGCACAATCATGCCATGGGGAGCTATGACAGAGCAGCTAACTTACCTGTGAGGAGCGTGTAAAAAAGCAAGTTTGCCAGCTGAGCTTCCTTATATAACAGAGTGATGAATGGGCCATTACCCACCCCACAATTAAATAATGAAAAGTAAGGAGGAGCTTAGAGCCTTTAAAAACTAGGTACCAATCTGTGGGACCCAGGGTAAAAATAAAATTTGGGACCCTGTCCCTTTAACAATTGTCAGTCTGGTGTTTGCTTAGGAATACCAAGTTATTGTTGTGGATCATCCTTTTGAGTGGAGCAGGTGTGTGTGAGAGAGAGGAGTGAGTGAATGAGGGGCCTGGTTCTGTGCATCTGATGGGTAAGTAGTGTACTAGTCAGGGGCGGCAAGAGGGATCTGTGTGTGTGTGTGCGTGTGTGTGTGATGGGCAAGTGAGGGGCTGTAAATTGACTCCACTGTAGGTTTAGCATTCACCACATCATCCCAATAAAATCTAGACCCTTTAATTACTCCTGGTATGGGGAGGGGGGTGCAGCAGGATCTCCTGGAAGCTTTTAGGACTTACCAGGGGGAGGGTGATTAGGTCAAGCTGGGGCAGGCAGACCCTGCAGGTCTGCCTGACCCCTCTGCAGATGGTTGGGTCCTATTCTGTCCCACACAGGGTGAAAACAGACATGACGCTAACCACCCTTTAACCACCCTTGGTGGTTATTTATGCATGTTTCTGAGCTGCATAGGGTACCAATACAGCCTTGCAACATGCATAAATAACCACCAAGGGTGGTTAAAGGGTGGTTAGTTAGCATCATGTCTGTTTTCATCCACAGTGTTCCTTCTTGACTGCTCCAGCACAATCTAGTTACCTGCAGTCTGATAAGCTCTGAAGGGCCCGGGACAGCTCCTGCCTGACACAGCTTTCTAGGGGCCCCCAGGAGACCCAGCACAACAGGTGCAGTGACGTAGCCCCACAGGAACAACATTACTGTTGAGACTCCTGGGGCCCCTAGGGCCAGTGGTGGTGGGGCTCCAGGGGCAGTGCTTCCTGAGGTATCCAGCAAAGCACAGGGCTTGGGGCAACCATTCCCATTGCCCCTGCCTACAGCTGGCCTTGGCTTTCCCCCTCGACCGAGAGGGATGGTGGCTGGCTGAAGCGGAAGCCCTCCCAAGACAGGAGGCCTGGAATGCTGCATTTTCAGTTGTGTCAATAACCACTGGAGTGAGCACCAAAGAAGACTCTCTCTGCTGTGTTTGTATGAGGGGGATCTCCTAGAGCAGCAAATCTGGTCCTCTGACTCCCACAGCTGCACCTCTGTTTCTCTCAGAAATGCCTTATTGCTTAACTTCGCTGTTGCATGCGGCTCCTTTAAAAACAACGCTCAGTGCATCACCAATCAGCTCTCTCTACTGTGGGTCTCAACTACAATCTTTCTTTCCCTGGGCCTGGACTATACTAGGCATTATTATAAACAAGGTAACATTCAGATTTTTGTGAAATTTATTGTTTGGGGTCATAACAGTCATAAACCCCCACCCTACCCTGTCATAATTTCAACAGTCTTTTTGCCCTTGGCTGTAATCCATACCCAGAAAAAACATTCCCCAAGTGGAAGAAAGAGAAGCTTTTCTTCTGAAGGTTCCCTAGAAACCTACTGCTTCTTTAAAAGGGATGGTTAAAACCAGGTAGTTTTGATTGAAAGGGTGTGGTTGTGGTATAATTGTACCAGGTCCCCAAGCTCAGAGGAGCCCCCCAAAAAACTCTAAAGATTTTTTTTCTTAATATACATTAAAATATGGTGAGTAAAATAATAATTGTAAGTGGCAGCTGTGTAGATAAAATACCAGTATTGGGGAAGGATGAGGGCTAGCACCTGTGTGAATGAACTATCAGTATCTCTAGAAGTTGGCTTGCACAGTCAGTAAGCGATGGTGAAGGAGGAAGGAAGAGGGCATGACCACTGGAGCCCCATTTCTTCTCAACAGGCCTGGGTGAGACCAGTCTGACTCTCCCACAAAATCCCCAAGAAAGCTTCTGAGAGAGAGATGGCCTGACATTTATTCTACACATGTGCGCGTGTATTAGGGGACCATGAACCTTTAACTGTGAAGCTGAGGCACTACAGAGGGCAGCATACACAGGAGAACTATCCACTCTCATGTTACAGCAGGTAAAAGGATAAGGAGACAAATCAGAGCAACACGGAATAATAGTTGAATAGTTTGGGCTACATTTGAATTGATTGCTCTGACTAATACTTGTGACCTTTGACCAGTTAAATATTTGATTCGCCAATGCCTTTTAACACTTAAGGACATAGTAGTTTGGTGCTGAATTCTCAAAATGCACTAAGGTGGCCTGCATATTTGCTTAAATAAAACTAGACTAAATTTGGAAATAGATGTGGAATTCTCCAGCATCCTCCTGAATCCAAACAGCATATTAACAACTTCAAACTTTCTGTTTGATTTCCTTTCTAAAGTCCCTGCAAAGTCTAAAGCCACTCCTGAAATGTAGATGGATCTCATGTTGGTTTAAACATAAAACAACCATAGTACTTTAAAAACTGTGTATAATGCTCTCTTTGGAAGAAAATATGGATTTACCAGGACCCCTATAGGCCCGTTCCTCAAGCCAGCAAGGCTCCATAAGGGGCGGAAGCGCACCAGCATGTAAATAGGGAAGCCGCATGGAGTGGGGACTGGTTAGAAGCCAAACCTGAAAAACAAGTACTGTCTGGGGCAGAGCATGAGAAAAGAAAGAGAGGAAAAAAAGATCATATGCCCTTTTTACACAGACTGCGGTGCATGGTGTGTGTGTGTGTGTGTGTCAGTGTGTGCCATGTTCCATGTGCGGTGGGTGGGCGAAGGGTGTAGACAGGCGCACAGCCATCTACACCTACCTCCACCACCCATCTACACACACTGAGCAACCGCTGTTTTTTGTCAGTTGTTCTGTGCATGGGGGGGTGGGTGGAGGTGGGTGTGCATGTGCGTGCGTGGGAGTTAGGGTGGCCATACCTCCCCTTTAAAAGAGGATGCTTATGAAAAATACATGGTGCAGGGCTGCACTGGAACCAATGCAACCCTGCAACATGTATTTTTCATAAGCGTTCTCTTTTAAAGGGGAGGTATAGCACCTTAGTGGGAGTGCACATGCACGCACACTCCCCCACCTGCCGCAGGATTTACACGAGACTCACCCAGATTTCTGGGAGTTCATGCATGGGCTCCGCTTGTGTAAAAAGGGCCATAGCGTCTGAGTAAATGAGAGCTGACATCACCTGGTTGCCTTCCCATCTCACTTAGAACCCTTGTAACAAACAGCCTTGTAGCAGAAACCAGTGTGTGATGATATGAATGAGGTCCTCTGTCCATGCATGCTTTGTGTTCTGCTGCTCCCCTTTATTATCATCTTATTAAAAGTTGAGCTGTTCTATTGTTTATAGTTGGGAACGATGGGAAAATCTTCCCATAGTTTACCTCTTATTCAGAAATGTTCTTTAAATGGCAGCATTAAAAATACCTGTTAATCTACTTTCCAAAACGTCATACACGAAAATGCTGAACACAGCATACTTATATCTTTTGATGTGGCCTCTGACATTCTTACTAACTTTTGTATTTATAAATTTCTTCTCTTGCAACCAAATAACGACTTGCTTTTAAAGTTCAGCTTCACTTAATCCTTGCTTTTGATTAGTTCCTTTCACGCATTAATCACTTCCTGTCTCAAGTAGTGCAATTTGCTCTTTTATGGTCTCTCTAAATCAGTTCCAGAATGCTGTAATCAAGCTGCTCTTTAGCATACTAAAGGCCACTGGGTCCTAGAAATCAGCTTCTGGCAGCTTTTCTCTCAACCACCTGAAGGGTCTGTTACCATGTTTGAGAATCTCTGCTGCCTATGAAAGACAGCCCTACACTACAAATAAAATGGGCTTGCTTCATGCAAGTCACATTTAGAATCACAGAGTTGGAAAGGGGACATCAGGGGTCATCTAGTCCCCAACACCTTTTTGAAGGTAGGATGACTAGAGCTACAACATTCCCAACAGAAAGCTGTCCATCCTCTTGTTGAAAACCACCAGCAATGGGGAGCCTACAACCTCCCGAAGCAACTTGTTCCATTACAGCTAGGAATTTTTTCCTGATATTTAATTGAAATCTACCTTTCTGTAACTCGAGCCCATTATTTCTAATCCTGCCCTCTGTAGCCTTGAAGAACAGTTCCTTGCCATCTCGGCATCTTCACAGTGAGAGACACAAAGAACAAAGTAGTTAAGTGGATTCCTTTTATTGGACCAACTTTAGCAGATGAGCGTATGTAAGCTTTCAGGCTACACAAAGCCATTCATGAGGCAAGAATAAAGAAAGTCAGATGAAGAGCTCTGTGTCACTTGAAATCTCACACTCACCAACAGAAGTTGATCCAATAAAAGGTATTATCTTAACGGCTTTCTCTTTTGTCTCGCTCATATTTGGGACCAATATGGCATTCACACTCTG
The DNA here is from genome assembly GCA_003113815.1 of Sphenodon punctatus. Lineage (NCBI taxonomy): Eukaryota > Metazoa > Chordata > Lepidosauria > Sphenodontia > Sphenodontidae > Sphenodon > Sphenodon punctatus. The sequence continues at coordinate 229,335 of QEPC01003117.1, forward strand.
GGCTACAATGGCAAAAGTGAACAGACAGCATTTCCTCCTATAGGTCTGAGGGTAACATGAAATGAAAAACAAGCTCCTTCCATTCCACAAGTGGTGTCAACTACCTTTCCTCTTGTGTAAAAGAGAGCTTGGGGTGGGGTGGGGAATGGGAAGGCCTGCATACATGCAATTATTGTATAATTCAGAATGGAGGAAGTAAACAAAGACATTCACCCAGCCATTGTCTCAAAGTAAACCAGGAGATAAATGAAAGCCACTAACATCAAGTAAAGGTGAAGCTGCCTGGCTTTCATGCAGAACAAGTCTAATCAGCCAAAACTGATGTCTAAATGGCAGGAAGAAGTGAACCTTGAAAGTCTGCTGTTGGGAAAAATATTTACATCGACACAAACCTCCATGACCACTTCCAAAAATAATTCTATTCTGATGATGCAGCAACCTTTTCATGGGATTATAATTATAAACATGGTGCTGTTTCAGGAGGGCGGGGAAAGGGACACAGAAGTGCAGAAGAAATATTACGCCAAAAATAATAAATGCCTCCTGCATTTTACATGTTGAAAAGGTTTAACTGTAAATTTTGCTTTTGACAGTCATCCCAGAGCCACTTTAAAGGCAACCCACAGGCTCAACAGGGAGACAGTAAACACTAAATCATAATTACCTCATAAAATGGGAGCCCATTTCTCTGAATGCCTGAGATCTGGTTTTGTTTCTCAAAAATATTGTATGTTCTACCCAGTTTTATTTAAAGCCAATTAATGCTTTTTTCCCCTTTTTAAAAAAAAAATACACTATGATTTTGAATATAAAAGCTTCCCTTTCAAACTTTATTGTCTGTAGTATAGGTATGAAACATTGGTCCTCTGCTCTCATTAAAGAACTGTTCATTAGAGGACAGCACATCTTGCGGAGCTGAGGTCTTACATTAACAGTGAACTATGGAAAATCTCTCCCACTTGGCAGCCTGCATTAACATTTCTTCAGCAAAGGGATTTCTTTTTAACACGATCTAGTGCTCTATGAGTTACCATATGTAAAAAGAAAATATTTTTCAACACAATCTCGGCTTGGTTTTAATATCCTACAGGGTGACATCTGACACCGTGTTGAGCAAAATAACGCCTCTCTGGGTAGTCTTTCCAACAGAGCCTGGAAATGAACAGTCTGTGCCATTAATATGGCCAATGTAATTAGCAGGAACAGTGTGGCTGATGCTAAAAAATTTTTTTAAAAAAATACCATTAACATCTCCTAAAGCTATTCCTGCAAATAAAGTTACTTTACCCATTGAAGTAAGCCAATGCTGTGTGTCACAAGTGAGAATGAATGGAGATGAGTCTCAAAACACAGATTGGCAGTGAGAGGGGTGAAACAATTACTGTCTGTTCCAGCTGTAGATTCCAGTTAAAGCATGCAATCTAGTTTTATAAGGGAGACTTTAAAAAATGTTATGTATGTAAATTAGAACTGAAATGGGTACCCCCCACTCCCAAATGGGTAAACCTGTCTAATCTGCAATACCCAAATCAAAAATGGTGATTTGGGCAATTATTTACCCATTTGCAGTGCAGTCTTGTGTGCTCATTTGGGTTTTTTGTTTTCTCCTCCCACCCCCAATCTGGTTATTTTGGTATTTTGGTTATGTTATTTTGTTAATATTATTGTGTACTATTGCACATGTACAAATGCCAAAAATGACAACTGAAGTCTCAAAATGAATGAAAAAAATGAAATACCCTAACCAGAAACATCAACAAACCAAAACAGAATATCCAAAAAATTTGGTATGCAAATACCCGTTTCAGTTGTGGATACTGTTTTGATTATCCCAAAATGTGAATACTAACTGAATAATAAACCCACTACCCAATTCAGCTCTAATTGTATATCAGAAGCTTACTAGTGACTTTACATTGTAATTTAGAGAAAGCATATGGTTGCTGTGTTGGTTCCAAATATAAGAGATGGAGACAAAATATTGACTTTTTATATGCGTGAGGAAGGGCCCTGTGTGACCAGAAACCTTGCATACCCTCACCAACAGAAGTTGGTTCAATGAAAAAATAATCTAAACTACTTTATCTCCATCTCCACAATGTAGGTTGCTGTGATTCTTGGAGATCTATATAATACATATTGGGTGCAGCCACACAAGCTGCAGAGGCCTGATCCTCACATAGCCCCATAGTGGGCAATTGCCATTGTCACACACTGGGGAACTAGTCAGATGGATGTGGGGAATCTGGGTGGGCCAGCCCCTGTTGCCGCCGTCACTGCGGTTGGAGCGGGCCGAGGTGTTGCCCACACAAGCGGGTGCCCAGCCCTGTCCCACCTCCCTCCTCGGCTGGACTGAGAGCCTGCCCCCGACCATGACATGGATGTGCGCGACGGGCATGAGATCCTGTTACTTAAGGCCCCACAGTGCTGCACCATGTGTGGCGGGACAAGTGCACCCTGTCACACGAGTTCCCCCACCCTGGGCAGCCTTACCCCAAGTGGGGTAAGGCTGCTCCAAGACATGTCCTTGGAATTTTTCCAAGGACGCACTGCGGAGCTGCCAGCTGCTCCCCCTGTATTGGTGGGAACGTCTGGCAGGTCCTGGACACACGAGCTACTGCATCGCACAGCTCGTTTGCCCAGGGAGGGGTAAGGCTACCTAAGGCATGGTAGCCTCTCCAGCCTGTCTTGTGCGGCTGCACCCATTCCAGATAAATGAAGAGATTATAAAATAAGTGGGTACATCATGCCTAACCTCATGGAACTCAATGGAGAAAGTCCCATTGACTTCAATAAGCTTAAGATTGCACTCAGTATGCATGTATGTAACATTTTAAAAGGTATTTCAGCATCTAGGGTGGCATTTAGATATCTGAATGAATAGCTACTAACGCCCACTTGCCCACCGAAGTGATTTTAAAAGGGAAGCTAAGATGGCGTATATCCATGTTTACAATGTAACTCTGGGCCTTTTCACACAGACCCCCCCCTCCCCTTGCACACATGTGCAGGTGTGTGCGTGGGCATAACACCTGCTACACCTGGTAAAAAAAAGCATTCCCGTTTTTTTTGGGTTTTTTTAAAAAAGAAAAACAGCCTTTTTATGAAAACATGGTTTTTTTCCCATCAAAAAGGCCAAAAAAGATTCCATTAACAATATAAAGGAGATATTTTAAAAATATATTTTTGGGAAATAATTATCATTTTCAAAACTTCAACAAATTTACCTTTACACACATTTGTACTGGGGCAATCATTCTATGACAAGTATGTGGAACTATTTGTGAATTTAAAATTTTAATTAGAAAGTCTGGGCACATGTCACTTTGGATTCTAAATGTAGCCATTTTCTCCTGACAAATACGAGAGTAAGTGCAGAATATGTTTCTGTAAAACATAAATGGGCAGTTCACTCAGAAGGAGTTTTGCCAGATTAATTTGGTTTGTACTAGAAGAACAGCCCCAGGTGTTCTATAAACCCATATGGAATCAGAAAGGAGTGCCAGAAATTGAGAGGACTGACATGGGATTAGTTGGAGAGTTTATGTGGACATATTATCTGGCCTGTGACAGGATTTCTTGGCAACACCATAGTGAGGCCCTTGTCTAATGGTGAAAGAAATCGGGTCGTGATGACAGTTTGTCACATATATGTACAAAGCGTAGCCTAACTTGCAGTAAGGCCCACAGTTACATGTATGACTGTATCTTGGTCTCTCCCTATGTTCTCCTCTCCCATGTCTCCCCTGCCTTGTTTCTCCTAGATTGTAAGCTCCTCAGGACAGGGTACTGTCTCTAATTAATGATAGTTCAGTGCTAGGTAGGTATGTTGCTGGTGCTGTATATTTAATAATAAATAAAATATTATATGTACTAAGACACTAGAAATTAAGCCCAGCCCAAAAGATCCCTATCTAAAACTCATTAATTTCATTATTTTATGTAATCTAGATCACATGACACACCACAGACCTAGTTAAGCAACTTTTAGGAGTTTAATTTTTTCCTTCCTGCAGTGCTTTCTTGGTTCTGAACTGAAATCTGAATCACTAGCTTTAATAGCTGGAATTACTTACTGAGAGCTGATCTTGAAGGAATGGTGGTAATGCTGAAGTCTAATGATAATTAACAAAGCCTACACTCTTAACTCACATCTAATCACTTTAACATTATTGTCTAGCTAACGTGTTTGTCCACTGCAAATGGGCATAAATACAGAAAAGAAAACTGAGGGCATCACGACCTTTTTCCTTCCCATGTCAGGGCAGGATTGCTCCTCATAGCACATTTTCTAGCTTTTGGCCCAATCTAATTTAAATTATTAAAGGCTTGGGGCTTTTCATCAACACCCATGGGAGTGTGTTTCAGAGACTAAAGGATAGTTTACTAAGAAGTGCTATTACATAGGTTAGTCTTGCCTTTGTAGATGGGACCAACTGGTCTGATAGCAAGGCTAAAACACAGGTTTGTTTTGTCTACAGAAATAACATCCACCTGCCCTGACCTGGGATTGGTACCAAGTGGATTGGTACCAAGCCAAAGTAGCTTAAACAATTTGAGCAAGAAGATATAACAGATTTAAACAAGGCGAGCAGGACTCGATACTAGGCATACTCAATTATCTCTCTCTTCCATTTTTGAACATCCTTCCTCCCAAGCTATCTCCCATTCCTACCACCCACCACTAATTTATATTAATTAAGGCAAAAGGAATAATTGAATCTTTTAATGGACCATCCTTCACTGTAGTATATATAATTGAGATACAGGAGAGTGGCAGCTAAGGGTGGGGGTGTACCAGGACAGTCTTGGCGGCTCTCTGATCCCTTCCACTTGGTTATGCCCCCCACCAAACAGCACACACACATATTTGTCCCCTGCTCCCTCCTTCCAGATGCTGCTTGCATCCAGGAGGTGTGGGATACTATCACTTTAAGAGGCTGTTACCCCAGTGTATCCTTGAGCTCCTGTGAGTCAGAGACCACTTTTACATGAGGCGCTGAAAAAGTGCCTCCAAAGATACGCAGGGAGAGAAACCTGAGTGGGAGGAGGGGGTAGATGTTCTCCCACGCTACCGGAGGTGACGTTGCTCCCATTCTAAGCAGTGGCCACCAAGAACAAGCGTAGGTTTGGAGAAGCGGCATTGAAAAACCCAGAGGGTTTTATGATGCCACATCTTCAAACCTGTGCATCTTCAAATCTGAGCGTGTACTGGCAGAACTTGGTCTCTAGATCTGCTAGAATGAAGCACTCAGCCTGAGACTAGATAAACCCGTGACCCTCTTGTACATTGTTCAAAAATCTTGTAAGTAAACTGCATTACTACAGAAATTATAACTGCTGGTGTTGTTTTTGAGAACTATGTGCTTCGGGCCTACTGGGAGTTTGGGCCTGCTGAGAGCTGATTGACTCAAGAGTACCACGCACCTGGATTGAGTATTTACAGGCTGAGAATATGGAGGGACTCAGAACTCCGAGACCACTTGATATGTCCAAAAACGCAGCAGAAAAGTGGAAGCAGTTTAGACAGGAATTTGAGTTATTCCTGAAGGCCAGTGCTGGAGAGCTAAGAGAGATAAGCAAAATGTGGCACTCCTACTTATTATTGCAGGCCCACAGGCACTTGATCTTTTTAACAGCTTGCAACTGAATGATGAAGAGCGAGCTAGTTTCGAGAATGTGATGCTTAAATTTGAGCAATATTGCATTCCTAAGGTGAATGAAACCTTTGAAAGATATCAGTTTCATCTGAGGAAGCAGAAGGAGGGAGAAACTTGAAGCCTTCATCACTGACTTAAAATACCCGTTTCAGTTGGTGGGGGGGGGGGGGTTGGAAAAAGTCTGCAAACAGGCTCAGCAAAGTAACAAGGAGGAAACAAAGTATCCATGTTGTACACAGTGCAGACAGCTGCAATGCACCACATGGAGAATACTGTGCAAGACAATGATGAAGATTTATTTCTAGTTGCACTTGAAAGAGAGCCAGTCTCAGAGGACTGGACTATTACACTCATCACAAATGGAACAGTTGCGAGCAACACTGGTGCAAAAGTTAATGTGGTATCTGAAAATATTGTTAATAGTCTTAAAAGGAAGTCTGGATCAGTAGAGCACAAAAAAGGTACAGCTCAGAGCATATAGTGGAGAATCAATTCCTACTACTGGGATCTGTACACTTGAGTACAGGTAAATGAAACAAAAGCAAATTTAGAATTTAAGATTGGGATGGAATTTGTGAATTTGTAATGGGATACCCAATATAGGTCTAAAGTCCTGTCAAGAATTGGGGCTTATTAAGAGACTTTATACTGTGTCAGGGCTAAAGCCCAACAAAATGGACGATGAATTCTCTGATGTTTTCAAAAGTATGGGAAAGTTGTCAACAATGTATAAAACAGAGTTGACAGAATCCCATGAGCCAGTGATACATGCACCCAGGAAGGTGACCCTAGTGATAAGAAATAAACTTTAAAAAGAAGTGGACCATACAGATGGGCATTACAGAGAAAGTGGAAGAGCCCACTTACTGGGTCTGCTCCCTGGTTTGTGTAGAAAAAATAATAATGGGTCATCGTGTTTGTGTATTGATCCAAAAGAACTTAACAAATATTTACCAACAAGAAACCTTTGGTTTAAGTGAACAGTTAAGGCTCGCATCAGTTTACTAATCCAAAAACCTCAAGAATAAGGAATCAGTGGAGCCTCACAAACATACAACTAAGCACCAAAAAACAAGGAAATTGGTAATTAATACCGCATTCACACCCTACGACGGCGTGGCGGCAGCACTCCTGCAAGGAAAAGACAAGGTGGCGGAAGGAGGCCAATGCCATCACAACGTCTGGTGTGAATGGGGTTTTGCCGTGACAATACTCGTGAATGACAGGACTGGATTTTGAGCCCTGTCATTCACGAGCATCGTCGCGGCATTGCACTGGAGATTGCGATGGCGTCAGCCTCCTTCCCCTGCTGCATATTCTTCTTGTGGGAGTGCTGCGGTGCTGGCACCGTAAGGTGTGAATGTGGCCTAAGGCTCACGCATCAATTTACTAATGAAAAAACCTTCCAGAATAAGGAAGGTTTTTTGATTAGTAAATTGATGCGTGAGCCTTAACTATCCATTTCCTTGGTTTTTGGTGCTTAGTTGTATGTTTGTGAGGCTCCACTGATTCTGGAGGTTTTGGAATTAGTAAATTGATGCGAGCCGTAACAACTGGAAGTTTCTTGTTGGTAAATTTTCTTTTGTTTTTGTTCGTGCAATGAATTTGATTTCCGTTTTTACTGGTAGTGCTGTACAGAAAATGCAATCTTCTGGGTTCTTTCTCTGCTGCTGCATTGTAATGTTGAGCAGCTTGGCTTTTTGATGAGCCTTTCATTAGCTCTACTTCACTATCAGAAGTCATCTTCTGCACACCATTATTTGCAGCATGTTTAATTTGAGAGACTTGCTTGCATGGATTGGCATATGTTATTTCTTCAGGAGGCACACCAGTATTCTGCACCAACTGTATTTCATTCTTACTAGCACAATCAAGTCCTGAACCAAGGGAAACAAGTGTTTTCACAATAGCTTTGCTGTCTTTTCTTTTGACTGCATAGGAAGGAGTTACTCAAGGGAGGGCCTTGTGCCACTGCAAATATCCCTAAGGCCACCAACAGGTGGTGATTCATGTTGGTAAATCATCAACATCATAAATTTATTTGTTTAGCACTTGCCATAACAAAAATAAGTCTAGATAAAACGTAAATACATGTTGGTGAATCAAATAACTTGTAATTTACCAGGGCTACAAATGGTAAAGAAGGAAGCTCAGAAAATAAAAATGCATTCATAGTTTTTTTCCCTTTGTTTTAAGTTCAAAAACAATCCGACCATGTATTAGGCTGTCTATATTCAGTCCTGGGTCAGTGCCAACAGCTCTGGTTAGAGGATAATTTTTGAAAGCACAGCTTGCTTTTCTAGCTCTGATTTTTTGGAATATGTAATTTGTGTTCCATAGGCAGCTTGAAAAAACAAATTATTTTTTCTGTTTCTAGAATGTAATCTAGGGAAGAGAGGGAATTTAATTGTTTTTTTAAAAATTTGTGGGCTTTGAAAGTACTTTTATTTCGGGGTGGGGTTTTTTTGATCAAACATTTCTGACAAATCTCTGACTTATGGCAGACACACACACTCTCTCACACACAGACACACATACATAGTCACACTGATCTCTCTGTCTCTCACACACAAACACAACACTCACAATACTCTCTCACACAGACTAGAGTACTACTATGCACACTCAGATACATAGTCTGGTCTCTCACACATAGGTAACACACTGCACACTGTCACACACTGCACACTGTCACACATGGGCTGAAGGAGAGAAGGAACTGATCTGAAAATGGAAGACTGTTAAAAGTCTGGGAACTGAGTGCGAGGAGGGGGAGGGGGCTGAACAAAGTATTGAACACTTTAAATTTTTTTTTAAAAGCATACATTTGTTATACTTGGGAAATGTTGAAATCTGTTTCGTGTGTCCAAAATCTCCTAACTTTCCACTCACATTGGTTATTTTGATTCATAATTTCAACCAAAGGGAGGCAGCCTAGCTGGGAGCTCCCAGGCTCTAGATTTGTCAAGTTGAAGCCCCTGGACACGCCTGCTGGGCAGACCACACTCGGAAAAGCTCAGAGGTTAGGATGGAGGATGCCCCCCCCCCCTGCAACCTCCAGCCCCCTTCCCATTCCTACAGCCCCCCAGCCTGTCTTCCCTACAGCCCTCAGACCCC
>QEPC01003117.1:249789-265370 GCA_003113815.1 Sphenodon punctatus
CGAAACTAGTGGTCCTGGGGGATTTTAACATCCACACTGACACCAATCTTGGAGGAGTGAGGCATGAGTTCATGGCCTCCATGACAACCATGGGCCTGTCCCAAATCATCTGTGGCCCCACACGAGGAGGGACATACACTTGATTTGGTTTTCTGCACTGGCCTTGAGGTGGGGGTCAGTTAGTAGAAGTCGGGGGGATGGAGCCCTTATCATGGTCTGACCATTACCTCCTTAAGGCATGTATCTTGGCGCATGTCAGCCCCCAACAAGGTGCAGGACTTATTAGATCGGTCCGCCCCCAGAGACTTATGGAACCAGATCAGTTCCGGAATGCTCTGGGGGAGTTTCCCCTGGATCTTGACACCCGCTCGGTCAATGATCTTGTAGCCTTCTGGAACACCTTGTTGGCCAAGACCATTGACAGAGTCGCTCCCAGGCATCCGCTACCCTCCTGAGTCTCCCGCAGGTCTCCTTTGCATACTGAGGGCCTGCGGTGCTTGAAGCGGGAGAGCAGCCGGTTGGAGCGATGGTGGCACTGGACTCGCGATGAGTATGATCGATCACAGCATAAGAGCAGTTTAAAGGCCTATGCTGTGGTGGTGCAGGCAGCAAAGAAGCAGTTCTTTGCTGCCCTTATTGCATCTGCAAATTCACATCCAGCGGAGATTTTCCGGGTGGTGAAAGGTTTGGTCAGTCCTGCCGGTCTCCGCCTGGACCTGGACCTTGTAGGTAAGATTGCTCACATCCGCCACAATTTATTGCAGAGGATCGTCATGGGGCTATGGATGCCCCGTCCTGTCCTGTTTTGTGGTATCGGTTTCAGATGGTGCCGCCTGCTGATGTGGAGTCCTTGTTGGGATCTGTTCATGCCACCACTTGTGAACAAGATTCTTGCCCGTCCTGGCTGGTGAAAGCCAGCCAGGAGATGTTACGGTTGTTGCCGGCTGGGGTGGTTAGTGCCTCCCTTCGGGAGGGCAGGGTGCCTGAATGCCTGAAGGAGGCGGTGGTTAGGCCCCTGCTCAAGAAACCATCTCTTGATGCTGACGCCCCTGCCAGTTATCGGCCAGTCTCTAACCGTCCCTTTTTAGGGAAGGTTATTGAATGGACTGTGGCACGGCAGCTCCAAGAACATCTGGATGGTACCGGTTTCCTTGATCCCTCTCAGTCCGGGTTTCTGCCTGGGTACGGTACGGAGACTGCATTGGTGGCCTTGGTTGATGATCTCCATCTGGCGTTGGACCAGGGTCATCAGACCTTACTGGTCCTGCTAGACCTTTCGGCTGCATTCAACACAGTCAACCTTGAGGTGTTGGTGACTCACCTGCAGGACCGTGCCGGGATTGGCGGGACAGTCCTGGACTGTTTTTGTTCTTTCCTGGCCGGGAGAACTCACCGGGTGGTCATGAGGGAGTGTACGTCTTCCCCCCGGAACCTCATGTGTGGAGTTCCGCAGGGTGCCATTCTGTCCCCCCTCTTGTTTAACATCTATATGCAGCCGTTAAGGGAGATCATGAGAGGGTTTCAGGGCATGCAGTGTCATAAGTATCCTGATGACACTCAGCTCTACCTCTCTTTTTCCATCGACCTAGGCCATGCAGTCTCTTTTATTTTCCAGGTGCATGTTGGCTGTGGGGGCTTGGATGAAGTTGAGCCATCTGCAGCTGAATCCTGACAAGATGGAGGTGATGTTGGTGGGTGAGGGCCTGGGGGGCCTGGGAGTGGTTGAATCTCCTCTTGCGGGGTGGGGGGGTCCGCCCTCCCATAGTCTTGTAGGTATGGAGTCTGGGTGTGCTCTTTGATTCATGGCTCAGCCTGGAGTCTCAGGTTGTGGCCATGGCGGGGGGTGCGTTTCGGCAGTTACATCTTGTCCGGCGGCTTTGGCCGTATCTCTCAGACTCTGACCTCGCCACTGTCATCCATGCCTTCATCACCTCGAGGCTGGATTACTGCAACGTGCTCTACGTGGGACTGCCCGAGAAGCTCGTCCGGAGGCTGCAGCTGGTGCAGAATGCCATGGCCCGTCTCCTTACTGGGGCAGGCCACAGGGAGCACATGACACCTGTGCCGGGCTCTGCACTGGCTGCCTATAAAGCACCGGGCTAGGTTCAAGGTGCTGGTTTTGATCTTCAAGGCCCTTCACGGCCTGGGCCCTGCCTATCTGCGGGATCACCTCACTCCCCATGTGCCTGTGCGATCCCTGAGATTGTCCGTGGTGGCCTTTTTGGAGTTTCCCTGGGCGAGATGGGTGACCACTGATGCGAGATCTTTTTCGGTGGCTGCCCCTGTGCAGTGGAATTCACTCCCAGAGAAGGCTCGGTTGGCCCCCACCCTCCTGTCGTTTGTGTAAGACCTGGCTGTTCCACCAGGCCTTTGGCGAGGGGGTAGGGGTAGGGGGGAGGTGGGATTTGGGAGGGAGGGTGAGTTTTTTGTGCATGTGTTGTTCGCCACCCCGAGCTGCCTTTGGGCAGGATATAAGTTTTAAATAAATAAATACCCCTCTGGCCAAGCCACACACCAATTAAGAACCCACGCCCCTGGTACACTGGGGTTAAATCTGTGACCCCTAGCACACCACCCCATGGTACCACAACAGAGGTACCAAGAACATGCCCATCAAAAACGTTAATAGTATGGGTCCAGTAACCACTGGAGCACCTGTACAAGCACACCCCAGGATCCAGAACACACAACCACACACACCGGGATGGATGCAGCCCTGTGAGGGGCACCCGGAACGGTACTCAGTCACACAAGCACAGCAGCAGTAACATTGCAAGTCAAGGTCTTTATTAGCAAACAAAAAAGGGGGGGGGCGGGCCCACAGAGGCCAGGCTATGACTGAGCGAAGGCCTATGGGTGTCACACCCAACCATCAGATAGGGGCACCGATGTAGCCCCTCAAAATGGGACTGAGCTGGTCAAGTACACAACTGTGATGGAAGCGGGATGCTACAGAAGCAGTGATGGGGCCTGACAGATGGGGGAAGGAACCCAAGGGATCGAACTGTCCATGGGGAGGAACAGCACTGTCCATGGGGAGGCAAGGCATGGCCTAGTCACAGGGAACACATCCATGGAGCGGGAGGATGGGATAGCCAGATCAGGGAGCGGCCTGAGGGTGCTCGGTAAACATTGGCCCCTATACAAGACCCTCTCAGGTGAAGAGGCCCCTGCAGAATCCCTGGGAACGCATATGGGCATCCACCATGAAGCAGGGCAGGAGATGGTTCTCTATGGCAGCTGCAGCTCTGACATCGGATCGGTTCAGCACCGCTGGCAGGGCACCCAGCTCCCATGCAGTAGGGGTGCCTGTCAGTAGGGGGCTACCAACATCTGGGGGCAGCAAGCCCAGCTCCCCAAGAAGGGCAAGGCATTCAGATCGGGGTCATGTTATTCCACGGGCACACAGTAGGATGCCGGTGTAGTTGGTAGCAACAGGGGGACTCCCGGCCTGGAGGTCCAGGCCATAGTCATTATGACCAGCCACCAAGCGAACAGCCGCACTCTCCTGTGCATCCCATGGCACCGGTGTCTGGGTGCCCCCAACGAGGTTGTTGGAGGAGGGTGAAGCCGAGTTCCCCAGCATGCCTCCAGCAAGCCGGACCCCTGAATGGATGACCCATCACCCACATATACCGTGACAGGAGATTGAATACATTGGCCACAGAGAGGGGGTCACTCAGCAGCAGCTGGATATCGCGGCTTTGCCCAGCATTCCCAGCATTCCCAGAAGCATGTTGGCATATGCCAGCCACTCCTCCCTGGCACAACCACCTGCTTCGGGGCCCATTCCACACTGTGCCATGACCTGCACAATGGCTGGGTGGTGGAGTGCAATGGTGCTCCACAAAGAGCAGCTGGGAATGAACACTGCGTGAAGAACAGCGCATCACTAGATGAAAGGTGACCTTGCAAAGCTGATAGTGCGCAGGCAACTAGGCCTTGGGAAGCCCTAACCCACATACAGGGTGGACACATTCCAGCACAGGCGATGACAGGAGGACAAGGCCACGACTGGTTGCAGCTGGGAGCTAATGAGGCAGAGGATACAGCATATCAGTAGTGTGCACAGCTGCACGGCCGTCACAGATACAGGGATGGTGCTGATTCATCCCTCACATCGATCACACAGGGGCATGTCACAGGCATGAGGGGGGGGAGGGGGGAGGCCAGACACACACACACACACACACACACCCATCAACAGTGCAGGGCCACTGTGTCCCAAGCCCCCTGCCGTGCCGGCGCACAGTGCAGGTGGGGTGATGTCTGTTAGGCCCGGTGAGAGGAGATAATGAACAGGTAAGCAGAACACACCCAAGGTGCTGCACCAATCGAGGGGCACCAAGCAATGTCCGCCTAACTACTTGTGGGGCCTGGTTCCATTGCCCGGGTGTGGCATGTAGTGAGAGGTTGTGGAGGAGTGGTGTATGTGTGCAGTGATTTGGAAAGGGAGCAAAGCAAGTAGGGGCATGGTGCTGTCCATTAGAGGGTGCCTGTGCAGAACTAGCACGACGATGGGGTATGTGGCGGCTTGCCCATGCCAGCAGTCCCCATTACATGGGGTGAGCTGTTGAGCTACAGGGGACAGGTGAAGGATGGTGTGGGTGTGTTGGGCGCACAGGGCTTGGGAGTTGGAGTCACAGGCTCCAAACGAGTGTTGGAGAGCAGACAGGGCATTAAGTGGGTGTGGGCGTGTGTGCCGCGGGCTATGAGCACAGCGTTGCAGGGATTGGGGCAAGCAACCAGTTCACTAGATGACTAGTTGGACTGCTGTGTGGGGAAGGATCTGTGACTGGTTGTGGTGGTGGGAGCTCACAGTGTGCTTGTTGGTCCCCACTCCGAACTGGTCCTACAACCATGCTGCCAGTTGATGAGGCCCCAGAGGAGAGAGCCATCCTGATAGGGATCCTGGCCACCTGCTTCATGATCCTGACCCAGGTGTTCCAGCAATGGACCAAGCTACTCCTCCCAGGCCCCCGCTTCTACATCCATGGGACACGACACAAGAGAGCGGCCAAAATGCGTCGAGCTGCATCGTTGCGATGGGCAAGGAAGATCGTGACTTGGCAACATGCCATGTTTGGAACAGCAGTGTCCCAGCACATGTGGCTTGTCCTTTCCAGGTGGCCCCTGAACCTTTACGGCCATTGCGTGGCAGTTCCAATGCAGCAGCTGAATTGGATGCGTTCACGCACCAATGAATGGTGGGAGAACATGCTGGCTACCTGGACCGACAAGGAATGGACAGACCACTTCCGCATGAACTGCTCCCTGTTTACCCGGCTCGGTGAGATCCTCAAACCACATCTCTGGAGGAAGGCTACCAATATGCGGTATCCGCTGCCCCCAGGGATGCGATTGGCCATGGCGGTGTGGAGGCTGGCCACCCCCCGATTCATGCCGGAGCATTGGGAGCAGTTCGGAGTGTGGACCACTACCGTTAACAGGGTGCTCCATGACGTGTGTGACCTGATAGTGGAGTTGCTACTAGAGCGGGTCATCCAGCTCTGGGATCCCAAGGTTGTGATCTGCGGCTTTGAGGACATGGGCTTCCCCCTTTGTATTGGTGCGATAGACAGCACCCACATCCCTATCATCCGCCCCCACCCCCATGCAAAGACGGATTATCTAAACCTGCTTCCGGTTTAGATAAATCCATAAATCTGCAGGCCGTTGTGGATCACAGGTGCCTATTCACAGACGTGTACACTGGCCAGCCAGGGAGGAACCATGATGCGTGTATACTGCGTGTGTCACCCTCCTATGCCCGGATGTTAAACAGTGAGATAGCCCCCAACCTGTTCTGGGTGATCGAGGGTGTTTTCATGGCTCCTGTGGTGATTGGGGACCCTGCCTACTCTCTGAGCTCATGGCTCAGGAGGGCCTATCCTGTGGTTCGCACCGCTGAGCGCAGGCTCTTCAACGAGTGCCTCTCATCTGCTCGGAGCGTGGTGGAGCGGACATTCGGCCAGCTGAAGATGCGTTGATGCCTTCTGATGAACAGGAGTCAGTTCGATCTGGAGCACACCCCCATCCTTGTCCTGGCGGCCTGCGTTCTGCACAACATATGCGAGACTGGCGGAGCTTCCCTTGATAACCCCCCACCAGTGCAGAGAATGAACCCCGTGCCCCTATATCAACATGTACAGGGTGGGGCATTCAGACACATTTCGGAGGAGAACAAGGACACACTATGTAGGTGCATTGTTGCCCAGATGGCTGGCAACTAACCCGTGGCTATGCACGCCCTGCCCCCCCTTCCACAGCCTGTGTGCCCATTACCAATGAAAACAGATATGCCCTGACTTGATAGACCAGGTGTCCGTGTGATTATGTGCTAGGGGGTGCACCTGTCATAAGTGAGCAGTTTCCCTTGAAGCGAGGGCCCATACGAGCGGAGTGCCATGGCATGGGTAACCCGTATAGCTGAATGCTACCTATTTGTCTTGGTAGCCATCACAGCAGTACAGTGGTATCAGTGTGCAGGCCTGAGCCCTGTTACCTTTGGTGGAGCTTGTCCCCATTGCCTCCTGGCAGGCATGAGCGATATCTGTCCCACACCAGTAGTTGCTACCAACTACACCGGCATCCTACTGTGTGCCCGTGGAATAACATGACCCCGATTTGAATGCCTTGCCTGACCCCTTTTGTCCTATACGGATCCCCTCTCAGCACATGCTGCCCCCAGAACATACCGATAGACAGACAGGTAATGTATAAAGTGTATTTATTTCAGGTTATTTACAAGGGGTGGGGTTTATTTCTTTTGGGGCTGTCCCCATGCCCGCTTTGGTGCACCACCGGGGCTCGTTCCCTGCAGCTCTTAGCTGCCACCATCCGCTGGGAGCGACGGCTTGACGGGCTGGGCTCTCCTTCTTCCACAGGCCGCTTCACTCCTGGGTCTGGTCTGGTCTTATCTCCTGCATTAGTAAAGCAAAAGATAACAGTTACACTGTTACCCTGGATGGCTCCCCTGCACCAGTGCCCTCTGTGTAACCCCCTCTGTGTTCCTCGCATCCTCATGCTGCCAGCCCACTGCCCATTCCTGTATATATCTGGATCCAGCTGGTGCCCCTGCCCCCCCCCCCCCCGGTTGGAGCACACAGTGTAATCTGGTTTACCTCAGTTGGTGGGGCGGCCGGCATGGGCAGTTGCTTAACTGGGGGTGCTGGGATGTTCAGAGGAGGCCTTGGTCCCAAGGAGGAGGGGTCTCAGAGACAGTAGTCAAGGAACTAGGATGGATGCGGGCTGGAAGGGTAGTCCTCCATGCTGTTGTTGGGGGGCTATGTGGTGGGGGGACCCTGTGAACCAGGCCAGGGAAGGGGTGCTTCTGGGGAAACCAGGGTTAGCCGAAGGGGAGGGCGCAATGGTGTATGTCAGCCGCCATTCCTCCTTCTGTGCCTGGAGGGCACATGTAGTGCTGGGGTTCACGCCGCAGGGCCCCCAATGCCTCCCCCATGAGGTCAAAGGCCTGTGCAGCTGTTACCTCTAGTGTGCCACGGGCCCTCTCCCTCTCGATCCTGTCGAGGCACAGCTCACGGTGGAGGATGGCAGCCTAGCGCCTGTCCCACAGGTGTTCGGAATGGAACAGGGTGAGCATTGCTGCCAGCTGTTCCCAGTCCCTTTCCCCCTCCCATCTTTGCATCTCCCTGGTGAGGGAGAGCTCCTTGGAGTGCACCTCGGCCAAACTTCTTGTTTTCTCCAGCAGTTCCCTCCCCAGGTCCTCTCTCCTCCGCTGGTTCCTGGCCCACATCTCCCAATTCCTCTCGGCGCTCCCGGTGGCAGCACCCCTTGCAGGACTGGGTTGCTGTTCTGTAGAAGACATGTTACCCCATATGTTATATTGCTTGCCTCTTTCTTACCCTGTACCCCTAGCGGTGCTACTGCATGTCCGCTGGGGCTACCGACCGCCCTTCCATATCAGACCCTTTGTTGCAGGTGGCCGCCAGGGTGGGTTCCCCGTATTCCCATCTTATGTGTCAGACCGCTGTGGTGGCCCCATTCCTGGGCACATTATCCCGGGGTCTGTGTGCCACAGCACCACATTGCGGACATGTCTCCGGATCCCTCCTCCACGGCCGTGTGACCCCACATTTGCATGACTGTCCGTGGTCGCTGACCCGTGTTGTTCCTTGCCCCTACCGTACTGGCCCCCAGCCCTTTCCTGTCATTGCATGGGATGTTTAATTCTTGGGGGGCTCCGTCTGTGCCCTGTTTGCTATTACATCGCCCAGGCATCTCCCGCATCCCTTCCCATTTCCGTGCTGGCCTACCATTGTTGTCCTGATCGCCGAGCCTGGGGGTTGTCCCCGGTTCCTCCTTGACCACCTCCTCAACCGCAACCTCCTCCTCATGCACCTCCAAGGACTCTTGTGCTGTGAAGGCAAATGCAATCTATCAGTTGATTCCTGCCATCCAGCTTGGGCCCTGGTCACTGTGGCCAGGGCCCTCCCCCCTTCCCCGGGGCTGTGGTTGTGCTCCTACCTGGATCGTGTTCCTCCACTTCCTGGGGCATCCCAGGTGTCAGTCCACTCCCCGTGCGCCCCCCGTCCCCGTGGCCTGAGAGTTTTGTGGGTACACGCGGAGGTTGATGTTACTGGTGCCTGTTTCCTGGGATACCTCCTCCCCCTATGCGATGGGGCTGTCCCCTCACGCATCCTGGCTGGCCTTGCCAGGGGCTGCAGTCTCCCCCTGCTCTGGGGGGTCAGGCAGGGGTGTGTGTTGTTTTAGCCCTCTTTCTGCCCCTGGCGAAGACAGTGCCGTGTATGCAGAAGGCAACTATGTCCCCATCCATGCAGAGGAACTGGTCCAGTTGGTCATGGAACTCAATTGTGCGCATGGCATGGCCGGATTTGAGATTGTTGTCCTTGATATACTTATATCCGGACCTCAAGTCCTTTGCCTGCTGCATGCACTGGGTTATGTCCCTATTGTACCCCTGCCACTGCATCTCCTGGGCAATGGCTTCATAGACCTGTCTGGTCTTGTAGCTGCGCACCAGGTCATACTGGAGCTTTTCGTCCCCCCACACGCGTATGAAGTCCCCGGTCTCCTGCCTTGACCAGAGCTTCCCCTTTTGGTTATCGCATGTGAGGGCTGTCCAGCTTTGCGGCTTGGGGCCTGCCCGGTGGCTGATGTGACAGTGGAGCAGGTCGTCTCCTGTTGGGGGTAGTGCATGGGGATTAGCATCTGTCCCACAGCCCCCCTTTTGGTCCCGTTGGATGATCCCTCCCCCCTCTCTCCAGGGGGCACCATTGGGTTACCTGACTGTCACAGAGGCCCTCCTCGGCTGTCTCCCTGGTGGTGCGTTGCGCCTGTGTCTGGGTGCTCTCCTGGGGAGGGGGGGGAAGGAATGGTTAGCTGTCAGCTGCCCACCCTGTGTTCCCTCGGGATGGTATCTGGCATTGCTGTGTCAGCCCCACCCCCTCGTTGGTTGTTCAGGTACCTTCATTCTTACCTCACTCTTCATTGAGCTCTCCTCCCTGTGCCCCGTGGCTGTGGTGGGCTGGGAGGATGCAGGCTGTGCCGGCGCAGTGCTATGCCCTTGGCCCTGTGATGGGAGGTGCGTGCTGTGATTAGCTGTTCCTCCCCCCGCTCCAGTGCCGTTGGCCCAGACCCCCCTCCCCATGGCATCCTGTGGTCCCTTTGTTTACCCTGCCCTGTCCCACGCGTGTCGTGGCACTGGCTCCCTTCGTTTTATCGGTGGCTTTCCTTCCAGACATTTTGGGAGCTGGCGCACCCATGTCATGTTTTGCATCTCCTTTAAGGGCTCCTGGCTGTGTGGCTGGTGTCTCCCCCGGTGGATGTGTCTGCTTGGGGCATCTGCCATCTCTCTAGCCATCTCTCGGTGGTTTTGGCGAACCCATCCCCGTGGGTGTTTTGGTTTTTACACGGACGGGTGGGCGTTGAACACCCATCTCCACCCACGGAGCATGCTGGCTCCTTCCTGGCTGCTCCATGGGTGTTAGTGGATGGGTCGGGAGCGCGCACCCACCCACCCACTCACCCACTCGTGGACTTTTACGCAGATGCTCTCCCACCCATCCGATGGGTGGTGTCCATGTAAAAAAGGCCTATGACTTCAAATATATCACTTCGAGTCCTGGCTATCCCCAGTTGAATGGGTTAGTTGAAAAAGGGAGTTAAAATCATTAAAAAAACGTTGAGTAAAGCAAAAGATGACACCAACCCTTACTTGGCTTTGCTCAATAATCAGGCTACTCCCCTGAAATACAGACTGTCTGCAGCAAAAATCCTACATGGCAGGGAACTCAGGACCCGCTTACCTGATTACATGTTGGGAACAAGATGCAGTACACAATATGTGGGTGCATACAAGAAGAAAGCCAAGGTGGAACGAAAACGGTATTATGACAGAGGAGCTAGTCAGCTAAGACTGTTGTGACCGAAGAAATTGTTCACTTATTTGATGGACAAAAGCGGAACCAAAAGGCAACCGTTAAAAGACAAGTTGCTCCTTACTTGTATGAGATCATCACAGATCGGGGACAGATTCTGAGAAGGAGTCAAAGACCCTTACAAATTATACCACAAGACAAAGGAGTACTTGAAGACAATACAGCAACTCAGAACCATAACAAACAGTCAATAGTCAGACAACCTGAAGTGGCAAATGCACTACCACCAGTAGCATCTGAGAATATTACAAATATTTGTACAGAGCTTCGCAGGTCAACAAGGCTTGGAAGGCCACCACAGAGACTTATTGAGAGTTGCTAAAGTACAAAGAGATTAACCAATAGGAAATTTTCTAAATATTTTATTGTATGGTTAATTCTGCTTTGTTGAAAGGGGAGATGTGGGATATTATCACTTTAAGAGGCTATTACCCAATGAATCCTTGAGCTCCTGCAGGGAGTCAGAGAGTCTACTGGCAAAATGTGTAAGCAGAACTTGGTATGCAGAGCTGCCAGAAGGAAGTACTCAGCCCGAGACTAGATACACCCTCCTGTACATAGTTCAGAAATACTGTAAGCAAACTGCTTTACAACAGAAACTATAGCTGCTGGTAGTATTGTTGAGAACTATAAATAAAAAAGGAGGGACTGGTGCACACCACAAAGGGACAGGAGCCCTTCCTCTGTGGCACAAGCAGGGGACGGCATTATGTGGCTGGTCACATAGGGTGTAAACAGACAGGCAGCAGCTCGGGATTTGTCCACAGATGCCCCTGTGACCCCTGGGTTTATCAGTCTGTGTGAGGGGTGCCTGTGACAAAACACAGTAGGAGGTGCTACAGCGCTGAGCCACCCACCTCATTGTGTTGGTCAAAACTCAGAGTCTGGGGCCCCAACAGCTGGCAAACCCCAGGAAACCTCAGTTCCACTGCCACCACTCAGACTCACAATTCACCTCGCGAGTTCACACAGTCTGAGTTACGCAACCTCAAGGTTGTTACCCACTTGCAGCTTCCCAAGAGCACCCCTTTCCCTGGTTTTTGTTATCTGGCGTTCTCCCCTTACAGGAGGCAGAAGCCCTTGGGGTAACTTAGGCATGCTTATCTTTGTAAAAAGCTGCCCTGGCTGGAAAAGCCAGCGAGGATTCCCTTTTTTAGGGTGAATCCTGTACCTCCTTTGGTAGCTGTGCTTTAGCAGGCCTAGAGAGGCATCGTTTTGACAGAGACCACACAAACACACACCCAGTAGGGTAAAGGAGAACCAGAGAAACACAGATGTTACTGGTTAGGGTAAAAAAAGGTACAGACTGGTACTAAAGGGTAAGAAGGTAGGATAAGTCCTTGAGCAAGTTCCAGAGTCCAGTTCAGTGGGTGTGTGGACCCTTTTGGATTGTGACTGCCTAAAACGGTTCCTTTGCTGCTAATTGGCACATAGCAGATCCTTTACTTACAGTTTCTTCACCACGTGCTGTAGATAGAGATGATTTCTTAGCAACGTGGGGAACATTCCTTAGTTCCAGCTGGCAGAGGACCAGGGGCTGCGAAGGTCAGATCAGGAGAGAGCAAGTGGGCAGTCTTTGTCCCTTTTAAGGTCCTATCCCCCCTCTGCTGGGATGGGTTCATGAGAGGTCACCTGGTCTATGCCCCAGTCAGGGGGCAGAGAGTCGAACCAATCAGGGTGGAGTTACCTGCAGATACCTGAGCCATGACCACCTCACCTACTAGGAATGTCTGTGACATCCTCTCCACATGGCTCCAGCCTATGAAAGCTGACTCCTGCCATGTGTCCAGGCAGTAAGCCTCTTCCTTTAGCAGTCTCATCCTCCAAGGTCATGTGTTCGTTTTTTTGCCACAGTACCCACCAGATGTGCAACATGGAGCAGGCTGGGGCTGCTTCAAGGCAGTCCAGCATGGCATGCTCTGCAAGATCCAGGAACAGGTTGCGTGGAGCAAGCAACAGGCAAATGTAGTACTGCTGCCTATCTGTTGGGGGGGGGGACCCACGGAGCACCTCCACACCTGTCTGTCTGTTGCTGCATTCAGCATCAGAGTTGTGGACAGTTGCCTAGTGTCGCTAGAGCAACCTGTGGGGGCACTGTGCAGACCACAGCCAGGGTACACCACTGGCAGAGCCGGACCTACCGCGGGGCTACTTGGAGCAGCCGCCCCGAGCCCCACTCTGGGGGGGGGGGCACACTTGGGGTCCCCAGCTTCCGGCCTGACAGTGGCCAGGAACTGGGGATCCCGAGTGCGGGGCCCCTGGCCAACTCTGACTGACAGGCAGCAGGAGTGAGGGAGAGGCAGATGTCCCACCTTTCCCACACTCTGTGCCCCCCCTCCACTGCCCGTCACAGTCTCGACCAGGGGAAATGAGGGAGAGAGAGGCAGA
Organism: Sphenodon punctatus; assembly: GCA_003113815.1. Classification (NCBI taxonomy): domain Eukaryota; kingdom Metazoa; phylum Chordata; class Lepidosauria; order Sphenodontia; family Sphenodontidae; genus Sphenodon; species Sphenodon punctatus. The sequence goes on from QEPC01003117.1 coordinate 262,599, forward strand.
GGCCTCTCCTCTCCCTCATTTCCCCTGACCAAAACTAACAGCCAGGCAGCGGAGGGGGCCAGAAGCATGAGGGAGAGGCGGGGCCTCTGCTTCTTCCCTCACTTCCGCCGGAAGTGAGGGGAAAAGCAGATAGAGGCCCTGCCTTTCCCTCATGCCGCTAGCCCCCTCTGCTGCCTGACTGTTTTGGCCAGGGGAAATAAGGGCAGCAGAACTTCTGGTGGCAGTCGGCAGAGTGGCGGCAGATTTAATCTGCTGCCATGGTGCCCGCCCCACCCAAAGCTCCGAGCCCGACGCAGGGCCCAGGCTGGAGGTGGTGGTGGCAGTGTCAATGGCGGCAGCAGCGGATCAGGTAAGTGATCCGAATGGCTGCTAAGGCTTGGGGGTGGGCAGAGGGGAATAACCCTCCGCCCATCCTCAAGCCCAGATCCGGGTAGCGCGAAGATAGGGGCCCCGCATTTGTGCCCCGCCCTGGGCCCCACTTACGCGAAGGCCGACCCTGACCACCAGTCTGTAGGATGTGGCCCCAGAGGAACTGGTAAGTGGCAGCTGTGGGGGTGGGCCCATGTAGCAGCTCCAGGTTCTGGCAGGCTCCCAGTCTGTCCAAAACACCCATAGTGCTCTACTCACCTATCCCATCTCTCATGGTGTACACCATTCAGCCCCCTCTGGGGTGGAGAGGTGTGGCGGGGATGGGAAGGGGAAAGAATGTGAGTTCTTGGGACTTGTAGGGCACAACTAACAGTGGGGGGTGCAGCCTCCTCCCTTCCCTTCCCCCCAGTTGTGCTCCTGGCTAAGGGACAGCCCTTCTTACAAAGAATCATCTCAAATCAGGAAAAAGCCATTACCACAGTTTTGACAGGTTCCTTAAACTCATCCCTGGAGCTTAAGAAGAGGTGCAAGGAAGAGAAGAAGAAGACAGCTGCAGGCTTTGCAAGCCTATTCAAAAATACAGGGCTTTTAAAAAATAGTGAAGGAATTCAAGTGGGAAAATATAAAACTTAATATATATCTACTTGCAGCCTCGCTTAAACTGCTGCTTTATTTCTCTCTGTCTCTCTAAACACAAACACACACACCCCACCCCATGTTACCATTATTGTCAGTAGGATGAGCTTCATGCATGCCAAATCAGGTCATCCACAAATATAGAACAAACGTCTGTCACTACAGATTTACCACTCCAACTAAAGCGTATCCCTTCTGTCTGTAAAAATCCTGATCCATTAGCTGAGTAAGCTCAGAGCAGGCAAGCCCTTTAACATTCACTTATCTTAGCAGATTGGAGGCATTGCCTTCTTTCAAGAAACATACCTTTGTGCTTGTTTCTTCAATAATTGTGGCTTTTTTTGTATCATGAGAGAACAGGCTTTAATGGAGTTTAAGGTTCTGTCAGTCACACCCACTGTACATCAGCAGGATTTTCCTGTGTTTAGAAAAAAACACACACCAAAAAAACACAACAAACAAACAAACAACCCTGCACCAATTGTAGTTTGCAGCTGGGGAACTTGTACACTACTTGGTATAGGGCCTCAATTCAGAAACAGGTTCTCTCTAGAGATAGAGGAGAAATCTTTGCTCAGTCAGAATAGGAATACATAAAGTGCGACACATTTTGCACTTTGATACTTCAGTTCTGAGAATCTTAATGTTCTTTAATGCACATTAAAGAATTAATCCTTACAATGCAATATGAGTATTTTGCATACTCATATGTATGAGTATTTGCATGAGTATTTTGTACACACACACGCACACACACGCGCACACACACGAGGAAACTAAGGCGCAGAGCTTAAGTGGTTTGACCTATGTCACCCAAAATCTTTGGCTGAATCAAGAATAGAACACAGATTTTCTGATTCCAAATCCTGAGCTTTAAGCTACCAGCTCATCCTCATCTCAAAGATGTAAGAATATTAGCTTATTTTAGGGGCTTAACTCTCATTTATTTATTTATTTATTTATTTATTTAATTTAAATTTATATGCCACCCTTCCCAGAGGTTCAAGTGGCTTACAAACCATTTGACTCCATTGGTTTACATGCATTCTTGCAAATGTTTATTCCATAGTGCAGATTTTTAAAACACCCTTAAAGTATCAGCAGTATTTTTTTAATATATTTTTTTAAAAAGGTCTACCTTTGTATGTGCAGGATTGATAGTTCGAGCTGAAAGTGTGCGCGTTGACTTTGGCTCTAAAAGTTTTAGTTTTAAATTCATTCAGAAGATCACAAATGGAAGCAGTGACCGTTCCCTTTCAGCACACTAAAGAATCATTTCCCACAAACACACACCCTTCCTATCTTTTTAAAATTTTCATCTTGTTCCCAGACACAGAGTTTCTTCCTGCCTGGGTGCTACCTTTCTTTGTTCTTTGATAGCACTGCTTATCCCAAGCTTGTTAAAGTGAGAAAAGCAAGGAATAAACAATATGAAACCCTCCACCCCCCACCAATGAATACACAATATGAAAGGGAGTAACAGTTCTTTCTCCTGCTGGATTAAAGAAATGTTAATGAACCCCTTTGTTTGCTGAACCTTGTACAAACCTTACACTGCAGTAGGGGCGGCTGGTGGGTTTTGATGTTGGAGGGGCACTGGGGAAGTAAGGCTGGCGGGCCTAGGGGCGGAGCCAGATGGACGGTAGGCGGAGCCAGGGGGACGGTAGGCCAGTGGCATGGCATAACCCAGCAGCAAGGAGTTCCCAGGGTTAACATCGGATGGAAGAAAACACAGTCTACATGCACATCAAGCTTAAAATAAATAAT
>QEPC01003117.1:299261-327295 GCA_003113815.1 Sphenodon punctatus
GAGTCTTTTTTTAAACAAAAATCCAGGCTGGGCAGGGTGGGTGGGGGGTGTCCCCCCTTCCACCCGCGCAGCCTGGACTCGGGGAGGGTTTCTTTTTTTTAACTTTTTTGGTGGGGCTTTAAGTTTTTACATTGCAGCCATTTTTAAATGGCTGCAATGTAAAAAAATCCGGTACCCGGACCAGATTTACCGGGTCGAATCCGATAATGCCGGTACGCCCAGTACCGGCATTATCGGATACCGGATTTACCAGTTTTCCCGCCCCTACTGGCCATGACTTAAACTGACAGCCAAGCAACAACCAGCACCACTACCACCACTGTGCAATCGCAGTTGCTCTCCACCTACTGATCTGCCCACCAACGCTGCATTTCCTGGGCTAAGGAAGAAACCAAGGCCTTAAGCACTCTATGCGGGAAGCAGAAGGCCCAATATGTTCTGGTAAAGTGCAACAGGATTAAGGCGGTGTTCCAAGCAATCTCAGACCAAATGGTGCAGCAGGGCTACACCCAAGACATGAGCCAGAGCCGACAGTGAGCCAAGGACTTGAGGCACTGGTACAAGGAGATCCGGGACAACAACTTTGCCTCTGGAAATGGGAGGCAAACATTGCCCTATTACGAGCTCCTTAACCAGTTCCTCTACGTGGATGCATCATTGCATCCCACCTTTATGGCTGTCCCTTTGCCAGGGGCCAGAAGCAGATAGATACAGCTCCCCCACTATCCACTCCCGCTGCAACCACTCCCACACTGAAAGCTGCAACAGCTGGTGGACATCCCTCCATGCCTGTCCCCACCCCAGAGCCAACACAGGCCAATGTGGACATGGAGGCCGTGACTCTCACAGTGTATCCTCTTGAGCGCGAGAGCCAGCCTCCATTTGAGGAGTCACCCAAGGTTCTGGTCAATTGCATGGAGGGCCCAGATGCCACCTTTGCAGAGGAGACGGAGGAGAACGGTAATCTGAAGCACCTGGTGGGGGGAATTTGCATTTACACAGTTGCATGATAAAGGCTTCCGTTTATTATTACCTAATTATGTTTGTTATTGCTTACTGTGTTGGCAGGCAGCCAGGAGAACACAGAAGAGCAGTAGTAAAATCATCAGGAAACAGCTCCATTGGATGGGAACGGTAGGTGTGGGAAGCAGGTGACAAGTCACCATGGCTGGCCTGTGGGCTGACAGCAGGGGAAGGCGCTATGGGTGGAGGATGGGCTGATGGGTGGGGGTGAAAGACCAAATGGCAGCTGGGGGAGAGGGTGCAAATGGCGGTGGTTGATTGCTGTATGTTCTTCACTCCTTTACAGTGATTGTGGGAGGAGAGCTGCCTGGTGCTGGGATCCCGCCGCAACAACCACCCCAACTGCATAGACGAGGTGCTCATTCCCAATTCTCTTTGGGTGGGTGGAAGGTTGAAAATTGAGCAGGCAGGGCCTGAAACACTGGGGCGGGAAGGTGGGTGGAGCAGTCCGAACTAATGGCTTTCCTTGTTGCCTGGCTATAAGTCTGTCAGCGCAACGGGTGCGGACAGAACCCCTAACCATAAGCGCCTAGCTGAACTGGGACATGTGGGGCTGCAACTGGTGGTGCGGGGAGGATTTAGCAAGAGAACTGCTTGGGGAGACCATGCGGCAGGCAGATGAGTTCCATGATGCCGTTAATGAAAGCATAGGCAGCTAGTGTGGCAGAACGTCACAGAACACGAGGCCTTTGCTTCCGAGGCCTGCCCGGACAGCCAGTGGGAAGACAGGCATGGGTGAGCCTCTGGTAGCAGTCTCAGCAGTTGGACAGCGTGATCAGGCAAGGATAGGAGCGAGATGTGGGCACAGAAACAAAGCAGCCTGTCCCAGTCTATTCAACTCTGGAGTTCCCTGTTCAAGCATGTTGCTGCCACAACCATGAGCACTGTTGCTCAGGGTAGGTGCCACTTCCTAATCCCCATCAGCCATTCACGTCAGGCTATGTGGAACCCACCCATTCCCGCTGGTTTCCCCCTCACTCTGCCCTGCAGGGAAAGCATTGAAGCCCTCTGTGCACTGTGATCATTCCTGCATGCCTCCTGCAAACACTCTTCCACAGCCAGACCTACAGGAGGAGGATTGGGAAGATGTCCCCTCACCAGTCCCACCACCCACATGAGCATGCCAAGTTGCCCCCAAAAGTAGCAGGCAGAAAAATAAATATTTGATATTTTTAAAGTTTGGTATTTATAATTCTGTATTTAAAGTTCTTTAATTTAATACAGTTTATTAAAGTTTAATACAGTTTTTAAAGTTGTAGAAAGCTTTAAAAGGTTCTTTAATTTTTCATAATCTTCTGAGAAAAGAGCAAAGCTTGGGCGCGGGGGACAGTGGAGAATGGCTGTATGGCATAGCGATAACCTGCTTTGGAGGTTGGGAGGGAAGGGGGCATGTGGAGAATGACCATATGACATAGCACTATGTAACAGGGCAGCGTCCCTGTGGGCCACTGGCCCTTTAAAGAGATGCATCTGAAGGGGCTGAAGAGGGTGCAGCTCCTCCAGGGTAGTTGGCTCAGCTGTGTAAAGGGTGTGGGCGCTGAGCCAACCCAGGGAGGAGAACCAGGGGAAGGGTAGGGCTCCATTCCCATCTGCGGCGGCAGAGAGAGTGGCAAGGGAAGACGCGGCAGCAGGGAGGAGTCGGCTGTCAGGAAAAGAGCCGGTATGAATGGGGATCTGCCACAGCTTCTCTCACGCATGTCAGGGCTCATCTAAAAATGTTACAGGTCTTACCACCACCTGAGTATGGCATTTTGAAATTGGGGTGGGGAGACCACTGAACATTAAGAAATGGGCAGGTGGGGGGGAATCTGTAAGGTAGTGAAGGTCACTCTGCTCAGAATGTATGTGGGAGCAGAGCTACCCATCGGTAAAAACCTACTCACATATTTTCTTATCTTTTTAAAAGTAACCATTTTTGCTTGCAACGAGCATGAGGGGTCATAACGCCATAGAAAGCTATTGCTGTGGTTTGTTTGTCAGGGCAAGCCAAATGGCTTTTCCCCATAGGTGCTGTGGCTGCCTAGGATACGGGGCGCAATGGATAACCTTTGCTGTCATTTGGGTGAAGTACAGGGAGAAGTCAGACCCATCCTCCAAGGCAGCCTATGTGCTCATATGGTGGCACATGCACACAGTGGGTTTCTATGTATGCATGATAAAGTGCAGACACCGTACAACCCTGCTGCAGCTCCAAGTTCAGCAGAATGGAAGAGTGGGAGCCCTGGACAAGATGAGGGAGCGAAATGCGATTGAGACTGTGACTTTTCTGAACGTTTGTGCACTGCCAGAAGTAAGGAAGTCACAAACAGAGGCTGGATGCTCCCTGCTGTTTTGCCTCATGACTGCCCGGATGACAGTGAGAGGATACCCACAGGGCAACTGGGAATGTCTTAATCGGATGGCAGAGATGAATCTCTTCAGGGAAACAAGTGACTTGGGGTACAGGGAATGTGAACTGACTGAAGGAGAGCTTCTTGTCCTATACTAGGTTTGGACAAATGGAGACGTGCAGAGCGCCTTCATCAGCGGGGATGTTTTTCACGCCCACTGTGTTTTAATGTAGAAAATGCTAGAGAGGGGGTAAAAGAGGCACACATTTGACTGATTTTATGTGAACAGAGAAGGATTTCCAGCACTACAGAAGGCAAGACCCCAATAAAACTGTGTGCTGCTATCTGCCAGTGCATCACTATGAGCCATGGATGCAAGAAACCAGGTGGTGACAACATGCAAATACCGATTGCTTTTGATTTTAACTTTTACTTTCATTTTCAATTTTCACTCTAGGCATTCTATAAAGTATGCAATAAATTAAGCAGTGTATGATGGGGGTGAGGAGCTAAGAAAAGTCTGACAAGAGAGGTAGATTTTTAGAAGGGATTTGGAGGAGAGGCGAGAGGGAGCAGAGTATATTATTTGGAAAGGGAGTTCAAGGCATAGGAAAGGTGATATAGGGCAGCTTTAGACAGAACGCATTTTGGTGTCTGAATGTGTGTTTCATGGGTGTTAACAACATTCTCTTAAGTTGCACTGCTTACACGCATTGGCAATTGGTGCTTAATACTGCCCCCCTGACGGAAGGACTCATGCACACCCTCCAGTCAGTTTCCCGTATGATATTCCAGCCTGCATTTCTGATGTACTTGTCAACATCATGTTACAGTAACATCATCACAGAAAGTAGGTGTTAACAGGAAAGAAAATTCCTGACTGACAGCACATTTCATCCAATCAAAGTCTATCTCTTTTTTTCCTTTTCTCTGGTGCAAATAATTCAAGTTCTGTACCGTTTTGTACCCCCCATTTTGTGTGCGTGCTTAACTGCATTGGGTGTGCACACATCCCACAATTTCCCTAGCCCTTGTCAATGTGTTCTTTCTATGTGTCTTCCCAGGAAATCCCTTTGCTCGCTTCCCCGCTCTGCCCTCTCCTTCTCACATGCACAGTGGGGAGAGGGACAGAAAGGAGTGAGTTTTCTTATTCTGCCAGAAACATACATCCGCAAAGGAAAAGCCTTTGCTTCTAAGCAGGGAGGGGAGAGAAATGAGGGAGGTTTTTTATTCTGCCCATTTTAAACATACATCTGCAAAGGAAAAGCCTTTGATCCTAAGCGGGGAGAGAGTGGGGACTTAAAACACAAGGAGTCATGGGAAAACCAATGAGTTCAACAGGACTGAGCGTAACATCACGTCCCTTCCACAAAATGTTGATAAACACACACCATATCTGCTTAGATGCAACAGGGGACACTCAAGTTCAAAAAACACCCATGATATGGTTGGAGAAGATCCGGGCTGCACTTAGGTGTTTTACGAGGGGCAAAAGGGGGGCTAATGTGTGGTGGCAATTCATCACAATGTTGTTTAGACAGAACAGATACACATGTGTTTCATTCTGTCTAAAGGCACCCAGTGGGAGTAGGAAACCCCAGGGGCAGTGAGGCTGGTGGAAGAGGAGGAGTGAAGCTCCCAGGTGAGAACCTAATAGGAAATGAAGGCAGAAAGTGAGGAAGGAGCAAGTCCATTAAGAGTCTTGAAGGGGAGAGGAGTGGTTGAACATGATCGAAGCGGTGGATGAGATGGATGATCTAGGCAATGGAGTAGTAAACAGAACTGAGAAGGACAAGGTAAGAACAGGAAAGGCCAGTAAGAAGGAAGTTAGGTTACACTAACGTAGTCAAGACAAGAGATGACAAGAGCACATAGTAGAGTTCTGGCAGTGAGAGCATTAAAGGGTCCAGTGGCGGCTGGCGGACTTTTAGGTTGGTGGGGCAGGGGGCATTAAAATTCCACGCTTACATGATCAATGGAATAGAGCATATAATGAATGAAAAAACCACAGCGAATGCAGAACAAAAGACTACACAGTGCTGGTGGCATGCAATTATTATTATTATTATTATTAATAACAAACATTTATATAGCGCCAGCAGTGTACATGGCACTTTACAAAGTAATAAAATAGACATGGTCCCTGCCCCTAGGGCTTACAATCTGAGCGACAGGAGCTGGGGGAGAGACATAGGAAGGGGAACAGAGGGAGAGACAAGGGGTCTAACATTCATGAAGATGCGAGGTCTCAAGTGCACGTACTTGGCTTGGTTACGATGAGAATGACAGCAGGCAGGTCCATGTTGCAAGGATAAGGGTAAACCGATCGTAGGTATAGGAATAGTGGCTCAGCAGGATAAAGAGTCAGACAGAGCAGAGCGAAAGAGGTGAGTTTTAAGGAGAGATTTGAAGGTATGAAGGGAGGGGGCAAGGCGGATGTGGACAGGGAGGGAGTTCCAGGCATGGGGGGCAGCAAGTGAGAAGGGACGAAGGCGCTTAGGGGAGCAGGGAAGGCGTGGAAGGGTGAGAGAAGGGACAGAGGAGGAGCGAAGTGCACGGGCTGGAGTATGGAGGGCGATAAGTGCAGAGAGGTAGGGGGGAGCAAGGTTGTGAAGAGCTTTATAGGTGAAGACTAGGAGCTTGTGCAGGATTCGTTCAGGAAGGGGAAGCCAGTGAAGCGAAGAGAGGAGGGGCTGCACATGGTCGAAGCGACTGGCGAGGTAGATGACCCTGGCAGCAGAGTTTTGGACAGAGATGAGGGGAGAAAGGTGAGACCGGGGAAGGCCAGTGAGAAGGAGGTTACAGTAATCGAGGCGAGAGATGACCAGAGCATGAACAAGAGTTTTGGCAGACGAGACAGAGAGAAAAGGGCGAATCTTAGCAATGTTATGGAGGGAGAAGCGACAGGATTTAGCAACAGAGTCAATGTAGGGTTTAAAAGAAAGGGGTGAGTCAAAGATGAAGCCTAGGCTACGGGCTTGGGGGACAGGCAGGATGGTGACTCCATCAATAGTTATTGACAGTGAGGAAGGAGAGGAAGGATGAGGGGGGAAGATAAGGAGTTCAGTTTTAGCCATGTTGAGTTTGAGTTGACGTTGAGACATCCAGGTAGAGATGTCAGAGAGACAGTTGATGAGACGAGCTTGAACAGAGGGAGAGAGAGAGGGAGTAGAGAGATAGAGTTGAGTGTCATCAGCATAGAGGTGGTATTGGAAGCCATGGGAGGCAATGAGTTTGCCTAAGGATGAGGTATAGATCGAGAAGAGGAGAGGGCCAAGAACAGAGCCTTGAGGAACACCAACTGAGAGGGGGAAGGAGGAGGAGGCGGAGTTGGAGAGAGACACATTAAAGGAGCGGTCAGAGAGGTAGGAGGAGAACCAGTTATGGACAGAGCCACAAAAGCCAAGGGAGTGAAGGGAATCCAGCAAGAGTGAGTGGTCAACAGTATCGAAGGCAGCAGAGAGATCAAGGAGGACAAGAATGGAATAGAGACGTTTAGATTTAGCCACCAGAAGATCGTTGGTGATCTTAGCGAGAGCAGTTTCAGTAGAATGAAGGGGGCGGAAGCCAGATTGGAGGGGGTCAAGGGAGGAGTTGGAGGATAGGAAGTCAAGGCAGCGGGAGTAGACAACACGTTCAAGCAGCTTGGAAGCAAAAGGAAGGAGTGAGACAGGACGATAGCTAGAAGGGTCAGAGGGGTCAAGAGTGGACTTTTTGAGAATAGGAGAGACTGTGGCATGTTTGAAGGCAGAAGGGAAAGAGCCAGTAGAGAGGGAGAGGTTGATGATGTGCAGGAAGGAAGGGGCGACAGTGGGAGTAATGGAGGTGAGGAGGCGGGAAGGAATGGGATCAAGGGGGCAAGTGGAAGGGTTGGAGGAGGAGAGCAGAGAGGAGATTTCCTTAAGGGAGGCAGGGGAGAAGGAGGACATGAGAGAAGGAGGGGGAGGAGGGAGAGGGGTGGGAGTGGGAAGAGAGGAGTGGGAAGCGATGTCGAGGCGGATCTTGTCTATCTTGGAGGTGAAGAAGGAGGCAAGATCCTGAGCAGAAAGGGAAGAAGGAGGGGGAGGACAGGGAGGCTTGAGGAGGGAGTCAAAGGTAGAGAACAGGCGGCGAGGGTCCCGAGAACAGGACTCAATGCGGGAGGCATAGTAGTGTTGTCTAGCAAGGGAGATAGCAGAAGTAAGGGTGGAGAGACAGAATTTGAAGTGAAGGAAGTCAGCGTGAGAATGGGATTTGCGCCAGAGTCGTTCAGCAGCACGAGTGCAAGAACGGAGGTGGCGGATACTAGGGGTGAGCCAAGGACGGGGGTTGTGGGAGAAGGCAGGGCGGGAAGAGAGAGGGGCATGGGAGTCAAGTGTGGAGGAGAGAGAGGCGTTGAGAGCAGAGACAGCGGAGTCAGGGGAGGAGGAAGAGAAGACTGTAGGAAGAAGGGGAGAGAGAGAGGAGGCAAAGTCCAGGGGATCAATAGCTTGAAGGTCACGGAAGGGGCGTAGAGAAGGGGAAGAGGAGGGGGGACAGTGGGAAATGTTGAAAGAGGCAAGGAAGTGGTCTGATATAGGATAATAATGAGCAACGTGCAAAACTCTGTGTAAAAAAATCAAAAAAGGGAAAACTAGCATTTTATTTGCTCCTGTAGATCAGGTGCTATAGAAGAAAAAAAGAGTCAGTTCAAGGCTTCATGTTTATTTAAAAACCAAATTAAAAACCAAACCAGGATTTCTCCCCCTAACCAAACCTTAATCCAATTGGGGGATTAAAAACCAAACCAGGATTTCTCCACCAAATGAATCATGATTAAAAATCTAAACCAATTGGGATTAAACCAAACCAGGATTTCTCCACCAAACCAATTGTGAGTAAAACCCCAAACAATCTGGGACTAAATCAAACTAGGATTTCTCCCCCAAACATTTAAAAATGAGCTTTAAAAGGGGCAAAGCCACAAAAAATAAAGCAGAAAGACCTCTCCCCATGCTCAGGAATTGAAACCAAACCAGGTTTTCTAAAACAACAACAAGATTTCTCCACCAAACCAATTGGGATTAAAGCATACCAAGATTTCTCTGCCCCAGTTGTTTAGTCAGCTTTAAAAGGGGCAAATTCACAAAAAAATAAAATAAAGCAGGAACACCACCTCCCATGCTCAGGATTAATTACCTTACCAAACCAGGATTTCTCCCAATCTCCCCCAAACAATCTTTAATAATAATAAATAATATTTATTATTATTATTATTACATAGCCCCCGTGCAGGGGAGACTTTATATATAACAAATGTTAATCCTCACAACAACCCTGTGAAATAGGTTGGGCTGAGTGAACATGATGACTGGCCCAAGGTCACCCAGTGAGCTTGTGGCTAAGGTGAGACTTGAACCAGGGTACCCTCCTACCTCCCAGTTCAAAGACTGCACACTCAACCATTGCACCACACTGGCTCTCACACCATAGATATCTTTCAACAAATAGGTACATAAAAGGATATGTTAGGAGGAATGCATGTCTGGAAAAAGAATGAGGGCATCTCAAGGTGAGTCTGTGTGTGAGAGGATCCACTTGAACGCTCTTTCATGTTCCAGACTCATAAAAAATCTGGCTCCCAAAGTTCTCTCTCTGAATTCTTTGTGTTGCTGTCAAAAGTTGCATGGCTTCCTGCACTTCATCCCATACAGGCAATTTGGATTCAGCAGAGAACATCCAAGATGCCTGGAGGGGTACTTCCTGAGAATCAGTATTGAGAAGACTGACTTCCCCGTGCTCAGGATTAAACCCCAAACGAGGATTTCTCCCACAAACAATCTGTAGTCAGCTTTAAAAGGGACAAAAAAGCCACATTAAGTAGGAAGGCCTCCCTCATGCTCAGGAATGGGTACAATTTGAACATCCTCCCTACATCCAATTACAAGAGGCAAAGCAGTGCCACATCAACACCTCCCCTCTCCTCTATCTGCTCAACTCCCCAAACCCATTGACTCACCTACAAAGCTGTGCCGCAACAAAACGTCCTATACCAGACCTCTCCAGGGAAACTTCAACAGTGAAAAGAAAGCCAGCCTGAAAAATGGTGTCTCTGGGCTCCCCTCTATAAATGGCCACTGCCTGGAGCAAGCTTAGGCATATACAAAGCAAGCCCAACCCCTGGCAACCCTATTCTTTGCTGTCATCAGCTGGGACAATATGAATTTTGCCCAAGGATTATTCTCATTGGCTAGATTCCTCCAAAGGAACCCAGTATGAGAGACTCCAGCCCCACCTAACCCTGCCCCTAAAATGAATAGAGCAAGTGCAGTTGGGGTACTGTCCCAGAGACATGCTCAACAAAGCTCAAGACTGAGGCAGGGCAGCTGCTGCTAAACTGCTCCCAGCTCAGCCCCTCCCCTTCCCTTCCCTTCTGGCTTCCTGTGAGAGATTTAAGCAGACTGGTGAACCTGCTCATGTGCATCTGTAGACTAGTTCCAGCTCAACCTACACACCCAAGAAACAATATGTCACCAGGAAGAGGGTCCAGTGGTCCACGACTGCTTCCAAACTAGTTTGAGGAGAAAAACACAGACTTGCAGGGAGAGAAAGAGGAGAAAACTACTTTAATTTAAGAGTTTGTGAAAGCTAAATACATGGCAAAAGAGCCTGAAGATACACTTGCAACATTGATAGCAACAGTGGCAACTGAAGGGCTTTTTGAACCACTACTAATTAAAGGGTTGAGTATCCCTACAGTAGATTAACTGGAACTAGTATATTTCAGTTAAATCTTAGGATAAGCTTCCGAAGTGCAAGAACAATGGAATAAGCTGCCCAGGGAGGGGTGTGGGATCACTTTGGAGGCTTTCAAAGTTCAGTGGAACAAGCATTTATCCACAATGCTGTAAACAGGGATATCCTGCCATGGAGCTGATTTTTACAAATTTATGTCCTACATGGGATGTGTACTAATCCCGCTCTTGCCTCCCTGATTGCATGGACCCAGTTTGGGTGTAGTGAGTCCCACTCCTAATTGCCCATATGGAGAAGTCTCCCCTGAAAGGGTCCGATCTGAGTGACATTATGGAGGAAGAAGCAACAGGCCTTTTATGACTGTGTATTAATATTGCACAGTGTGATGAAGGTCACATTTATAAGTTCAATATCAGTACTTAACATTTTTATTCTCTTCACACTACAAATATTTTTACTCAAAAGGAAGAGAAGTGGGAGCCCATGGGGTTAAAACAGACGTAACGCTAACTCCACTTTAACACGGCTTTAACATTTCATATGCATGTTGCTGGGTTGCACAAGGCATCAATACAGCCCTGCAACATGCATAAGAAATGTTTTTCTGTTTTGTTATTGTTTTGTATTTGTTATGACCAAATGTCAAGACAATAAACATTTATAAAGCATAAGAAATGTTAAAGTGGAGTTAGCGTTATGTCTGTTTTCATGTCTGCTCCTTTTCCCTTAGTCAATGCCTGGCAGCTGAGTGAGGCAGATGAAAGATGGGGGTGGAGTGCTCTTCTGTTACAGGATACAAGCAACTTCCCCTCTTTTCAGTCGGAGTTTCAAATATCCTACAATAGGAAGAGAGGACCTCTGAAGACCAAACAGGCCTCTGCTTTAGTTTTCACCAATCCTGCCAGCAAAGTTATTTCTTTAGCAAACAGAAAATTGACCTTGAGGCTCTGAGCATGAATGAATTCTCAACTCTTGTGTTACATGTAAAGAAAAATGGGGGCAGTGCACTTTTCCTGTTGTAATCTACTGGCCTCTGCATTCATAAGCAAGACCAGCTGGAATTGTACAGATAACCTGCATTTTTGTATAGGTCAATGGATAACAAAACTGCCAGGGAGGATTCAAATACAAACTTCAGTTCTGGTAGGAGAAAAGCTTGCATTCCTTGCTCTGCGCTGTCTGCATGTAGGTGTAATGGTAGAGAGTAGTGGCAGTGCATCAAAACGTCATCAAGACACAGCACTGTGGTTATTTGTCTTGAAATTATATCTGTGCACGAGAGAGCGAGGGAATGAACAAAAGGGGGGGGGGGGAGGTAATTTGTGTTTTTGAATCTTCTCAACATTCCGCATATGGTTATGTTTGCATGATGGCTTTGCATCCATCTAAATCAAATATTTGCAAATGGGGGTAGGGCCCTAAGGCTCCAAGCTAACCCATGTGGAACAAAAATGTGCGCGCTTCCATGCAAACGCTATGTAAGTAGCATATGTTTTACATAATGGTGAGAGCATATGTTGATATGAACCAGTATAAAAATCAGCCCCTTTTATACTCAGCAAGTGGGAGTAGCTAGCCCACAGTGTTTCTTTGAGTAGCTTGTGAACCCTCTCTAATGGAGCTTAGTGTCTGTGTCCTGATGCTCCCAAAATGGCAGGTATTCAGCAGCCCAGAAACAGCGAGGCCTTGCTCTTTTGTTTATTTTTAGTAAGAGCTGCTGTGTCTGTGCAGCTGCCTCACACTGTTCTTGTTGTGCAAGGTCAGTAGAACCTCTATAAAAAACATGGCATATTCCGAAGGGAGGATCTCACAAGCATGCCAGATAACCGTTTCAGATCTAGAAGAGTTGCTCCTCAGCAGCTGCTTCCCTCCACCTTTGTTCTCACATCCGGCAGGAGGCAAGAACTTGCTGCAGGAGGCTGGATTAACAAGCAGTCATGTGATGCAGGCACATTGTAGAAGAAACAGCAGAACAAGGAAGTACGGAAGATTCCTGGGCATGGAGGGCTGCAAGGAATAAAATTCTTAGACCAAAATTCTTGGTTTGAAGGGGGAGCTAAGGTGAACATTAACAAACTGAAGTACCAAGAAGCATGGAAGTTGCAAGTTAATAGCCAAGCTTCGCCTTACCTCGCTCATAGGGTGGCCATACCTCCCCTTTAAAAGAGGATGCTTATGAAAAATACATGTAGCAGGGCTGCATTGGTTCCAGTGCAGCCCTGAACTATGTATTTTTCACAAGGGTCCTCTTTTAAAGGGGAGGTATGGCCACCCAAGTCGTGCACCAAGTAAGCAGTAAAGACACTGTATGGTCTCACATATTGTGCTTGTTTATAATGTAGGCTCCATGCACCCTACACTTCGTGTTAGTCTTTCAGCCACAATCCTCTTTCTCTGAAGACTGGGGGCAACACAAACAAATTATTACTTTAATTATATAATAATAATAATAATTAATATGATTATATTACTATTATTAAGCATTTATATAGCACAAGCAGTGTACCTGGTGCTTTACAATCATTCTTATTAGAGACAGGTCCCTGCCCAGTGGGCTTACAATCTAAGATGGACACAGGTGAGGGGAACACACACACACACATATTCCCATTTATTACTGATAGGGAACTGAGCCTGAGAGATAGTGACATGCCCAAGGCCCCCCAATGAAACTTATATATAACCCTAACCGAGCAGGATGGGGCAGGATACACGTTTATAAAATTAAATAAATAACTAAAATAAAATATATAAAAATTATATACTTGTCCTGCATTTCCTCCGTGTATAGTTCTGAGCAGATATCTCTCTTGCAACATGGGCTTGCATCTCAATGCCAGGTCCTTGATGCCACGGGTCTGGAAACTGGGGTGTGGCTGAATTGGGGGTTATCTATACTGTAGTGTGGACTAGGGTTGAAACGAGACGCAATTTTGTTTGTTGCAAAAAAATGTTAATTCATGTACTTGGCAAGGTCTCCGTCCCTGTATGAACTATTTAAAAAAAATAATAATTAAACTTTATAAGTATTTAAAAGTTTTAAAACTCACCGTGCGCTCCAAGGGAGCCTCCTCTTCTGAGGGAAGTGGGGGTGCCCGAAGATCAGCTGGTCAGCGCTAAGTCCACCAGGAGCAGCTGTGAGCTCTGTATGCCAGCTTGTTAATTTCACTGCACCATGCAGGGGGGGAGGGGCAAGGAGCTGGCCTGGCCTGGCCCCAGCCTAAGCAGCACAGCAGCCTGTTTTGCTTGACGGGCACCTGGCTTCCAAGACCAGCTTGCCAGCCAGTGCATCATGTGGGGAGCTTGGGGGTGAGGGGAAGGAGCCAGCCTGACCCCGGCCCAGGAAGCACAGAGGTTGGACTACAAGCCCCAGCAGCCTTTGCACTGGCTCTGGCTATTGTTACGTGAGGATGGCACACAAAGTCTACTGGAGCTTGTAAATGGCTGGTGCTTTTGAGCAGGAGAGGCTGGAGGAGGGTTTGTTTAAATCACCTGCTACTCCTACCAGTCTACCCCATGCTACTCCTACTACCCCCCCCCTAAGAATTGGGGGAGCCCCAGCCACCGGGACTGAAGCCAGGCTGCTCTTCCTCACCTCACTGCCCTCCCTCACCCCCCCCCCTTTGGAGCTCACAGCAAAAGCAGTGGTGGAAATGGTGGCTCGACTTCCCTTGCTCCCAAGGGAGCAGCATGGAGACACCCCCAGGCAGCCACTTCTGGCAAGAGCCGCAGCACAGGTGCCCACTGCCTGAGAGCTGCATATGACTCCCGGGCCACCATTTGCCCACCTCTGGCCTATGGCTTTGCACATTTTAAGTCCAGCCCTGGTGGATATACAGCTCTTTATCATTCCCAATTCATAGGTATGTTGTAGCCTATACTCAAGGTCATGTCCCTTCCTTATTTTGAAGATCTTAAAATGTTAAGGCTCCTTTTAGCTTTCATTTTAAATCAGTAGAATCCAGCTCTTTTTCTATGGAAAATGGAGATGGGCCCAAGACCATAGCTGGCGGCCCGTGCCCACTGCTGAGCTTGTTCCCTCTGCTGATAATATACAGCTCAAGAGCAGGAGAGACAGCCTCTTCTAGTATACTGAGCACAAGACAGCCCTGCTCTTTATACGGACTCCTACCTTGGTCACAATTACTTTGGAGGAAATATTCCAAAGAAGGCTAATAGAATTATGTATGTCAATAGTGCACTCAAGTACACTCCTGCAAATTTGTCCTTGGGTGGTTGGCTCACAAATTTCAGCGTTGTTATAGGGAATAACCTACATATGTCCAAGCAATAGGGGTGTACAATTTGTTTTTGTTATTATGATAACGAAAACTAAGTTTGGGGTTTTCTTTTTTGTTATTGTAATAACAAAAATGACAAATAATAATAATGACAACAAAAACAAAAACAAATTTTTGTTTTTGAAACAGTGGGAAAACACTGAAAAATGTATTTCCGGATATAACTTTTTTGTTTCTTATTAGATTCTGATGAATGTATCCCCAATGAAGGGCACTATGTGTACCAAATTTTGAAATGATTGGATAAAAGGAACCGATTTTAGATGCAACTGAATGTTGTGATTTTAAGAAAAGCTCCATACACATTCATGGCTACAACTTTTTTTATCTTCTGTTAAATTTGCATGAAACCTGGGGATATTATGTCACTCTACAGGACTACCAGTCCTGCCAATTTTCAGAAAGATTGGATAACATATCCTGGTGTTATAAGCCATTAACTTGAAAATGCATTTCTGGCTGTAACATTTTTATATTCCATCCTGTTTACAAGACATTTGGCAGGAGTGTATCCCACACTTTCCCTGTCATTTATGCCAAACTACAGGACAATTTGACAATGGGCCCCAATTTTATAAGCAATTGAATTTGTCCTCTTGAAGACCATTATTCAGATAAATAGCAGCACATGCAGTGCCAGTCAGAGGCAGGCACCTGGCATGGTAGGGGCAGAGAGGCTGTAGGAGGGAGGATGTGGAGCAGCCCAAAAGACTGACAGACACATTCACTGGCCAACTACTGCATGCTTTTAGCTTTACAGAACCAATCAGTAGTGGCTTCAAGGCGGGCATAGGGGGTAGCCCTCAGGCAGGCATAGAAGGGACATAACTGGGACTTTGGGGATAGCATCCCAGCAATCAGGAGACATAATTTACACATCCAAGTTGGCCAATTATCATCACAATCACATCCTGCAGCATTGTGACAGAGGACATAAGAAAATCTCTATTGGCTCTATCCTAAACAGATGCTTCCGACTCTCCAGTAACAAGTGGGGGAGAGATGTTGGGATGGTCACAGCACAGAATGAGGTTATTTGGTTGACATTTCTGCTGGCCAATTGGCATCACAAACCGACCGTATACCACAGTGACACATAAGAGAATCCCTGGCATAGGCGCCTTCTCTGCTTAAGCTGTACAGGCATATAAAATTGGGACCCTTTATCACATCTTTCTGATATTTGTTAGAGATGATCATGAGAGTGTGATATAGATCCTTGCCAAACATCATGTGCACTGGTTGGACTACAACAATGTTACAGTCAGACATACATCTAGAAGTTAATTGCTTATACCGCCAGGACACTTTATCCAATCCTTCTGAAAGTTGGCATAGATAGTAAACATGGGGAGGGGTATAAACTTGCTATGTTTCATCCACATTAGGTGGGAGACAAAGAAGTTACAGCCATGAATGTATATTCAGATTTGTGCAAAATAACACAATTCAACTGCTCATAAAATTGGATTCCTTTAGCCAATCTTTCTGAAATTTGGTACACTTAATGCCTTTCATTGGAGGTACAATCTTTCCAAGTTTCATCTAAATATAATAAAAAACAAAAAAGGTTACAGTTATCAGGATCTGCCCCCAGGCCGGGCCGCGCCGCCGCCGGCCCCGCCGCATAGCCCCGCACCAGACTCACCTCCCAGGAGACCCAGAGCCTCAACAGCAGGAACCATGCTCCCGGACAGCCCCGGAAGCAACAGCTGTCCCACAACCCGCTTCCCCGCTCACGGAGGTCCCGCAGAGTGCAGGGGCGGGGCCTCCAGCACGCCGTCGCTCGGCGCGGCTCCAGGCACGCCAGGGGGGCGTGGCCTGCACTTTAAACACCGGCGCTTCCTGGAACACAGCGCTGGTGATCTGTTAGACTGGCCCCTCGGTAGCAGAGAAGGAGGACGCTAGAGCTCAGGCTTGTGTGACCCTGCTTATAACCCTTTCCCCTTTCCCCTGGACGCTTGTGTGAAGTGCTTCGGACGGTGAGTGTGGAGGGTGAGAGGCTTCCTCCCCCCTCCTTCCTTTCCTTTAGTTGTGTGGCGTGTGTGGAGTGTGGATTACTGGGACAGAAAGGGAGTGAGTCTGCCTTCCCCTTCCTGGGGCTCCCTGTCCCCCTTCCCCTCCCGGTAGGGTTGGATTCCCCTTATCCCTCTGCCCTGGAACCTTGCCCCTGTGCTTCCCCCACGGTGTGCACTCTCTCCTTAATTCCTGTGGTGTGTTTGGGGCGTGTCTGCCAGGTGGGTGGTAGAATAGGAGGAGTGCACAGCACAGGTGATCCGGCGCCTGATGATGAGGTAGGCCTAATCCCCTGTGGATTTCAAGGGCCAACTACTAACCTGACGGGCAAAAGGTCACCTGTGAGCATTCCCAGGGAGACTTGGGGAGGACCTTCCCCCCTAGGGGGCGCAGGAGAACGATTGGTGGCCAGAGACATCTTCCCCTTGGTCCCGGACCCCAAATTACCCCCTCCCCGTGACAGTATCACCGGCATATTAGCCTTCTCTATTGAGAAGGGACTTCCCCTGGTCACGATGGATATCGGCAGCCAGTTAGAGGAACTGGTGCGGGCTGTACGCTCATTGGCCATGGAAATGCGAGATGTCCAGGAAAAACAGGGACAGCTCGAACGGACCATACAAAATATCCCGACGGTAGCCGCCCAAGCCGCTCCGGCCGCTCCACCCCCAGGCCAACCCCCGAACCTTGAACCTCGAGGGGCAGGAGCTGCCACCCCCCGAGAACCCAAGGGCCCGAGAATTGAAAAATTCCTCGGGGATCGAAAGGCTTACCAGGGATTCATAGCCCTTTGTGACTTAACCTTTTCAGTCCAACCAGCGACCTATCCTACCGACGAACTAAAGGTGGCATTTGTGATTGGAAATCTAGGAGGGATCGCATTGGACTGGGCAACCTCTTTATTAAAAAGCAAGAGTCCGTTATTGACCCATTATGCAAATTTCCTCCGAGAGTTCGCCACCCTCTTTGATCACCCTCATCGGGCACGGGATGCCCAAACCCAAATCATGACCCTGAAACAAGGAAGAAGCGGGGTCCTGGAGTATACTACCCGCTTCCAGCAGCTAGCCCTTGAGTTGCAGTGGCCTGAAGATGTACTTAAGGTCCTGTTCCGCCGAGGCCTGAATGAGGACTTGAAGGACCAGCTCGCCTTCGCCCCCCTACCAGAAACCTGGGGACAACTTGCTACCTTGACACTACAAATTGAGGAACGCTTAATGGAGAGACGACAGGAACGACGACAGGGAGCTCGCCCCTTTTTTCCACGACCACCGTTTGGGGCCACATCGGGAGGAGAAACTCCCAAGATGGGAGAGGTCGAGCCGATGCAACTAGGGGCCGCCCGAGGACCATTGACGCAAGAAGAACGAGAAAGACGGCGGCGGTCGCGGGCGTGCTTCTATTGTGGGGACCCTACCCACTTTATCCATTCCTGCCCGGCCCTCGGAGGGCCATCCCAGAAACCGGGAAATGCCAGCGGCCGAGGCACCCAGGGAAACCCCCGGCCGTGATCGTTAATTCCCTGATGTTACCCGTAAAGAATTCCCACTTCCGGGTGCCCCTGACGATCCTCCTGTCACCCCGACGTTCCTTCATCACCTGGGCTCTCCTCGATTCAGGAGCCTCAAGCAACTTTATGGACTTGACCTTAGTGGCCACCCATGAAATCGCTACCGACCGGAAGCACCTGCCGGAACCAGTACATACCATCGATGGGTCCCCCCTGGCCTCGGGACCTATCACCTCCCAGACCAAGCCGCTACAATGTACTATCGGGGCTCATCAAGAGCTTTTGGCCTTCGATGTAGGATGTACACCCCTGTTCCCCGTTGTATTGGGGCTCCCCTGGCTCCGTAAACATGATCCTCGAATAGGATGGGCCCAAGCTCGAATCCAACTAAACTCCGAGCACTGTCAGCGCCAGTGCCTCCAGGTCCCTCCAACTCCAATTCTCGCGGCCACCACTTCTACCCCGGCAACTCAAACCCTCGCAGGACTTCCCGTCGAGTACCAGGCCTTCTGCGATGTCTTCAACGAGCAATCCGCCTCCGTCTTACCGCCGCATCGGCCCTATGACTGCCCCATCGAACTGCAGCCAGGGGCCGAGCCTCCCTTTGGGCGAATCTATGCGCTCTCGGCACCTGAACTAGAAACTCTGCGACACTATCTTGATGAGGCCCTCCGCAACGGGTTCATTCGACATTCATGTTCCCCTGCGGGGGCTCCGATATTTTTTGTGTCTAAAAAAGACGGAGGCCTTCGTCCCTGTGTGGACTATCGTGGACTCAATAAGGTGACGATAAAAAACCGATACCCCCTTCCATTGATCCCAGAGTTGCTCAACCGACTGCAAGGAGCCAGGGTCTTTACCAAGCTCGACCTTCGGGGGGCCTATAATCTCCTACGGGTACGCCAGGGGGACGAGTGGAAAACCGCATTTCGCACTCGTTATGGGCATTTCGAATACCTAGTGATGCCATTTGGACTAGCCAATGCCCCAGCCGCTTTTCAGCATTTTATCAATGACATTTTTCGAGACCTTCTGGATATCTCCATGATCGCCTACCTTGATGACATTTTAATTTATTCAGCCACCCTAGAACAACATATTCCCCACGTTCAACGCGTCCTCCAACGGCTTCGCACGCATCAACTCTTCTGTAAATTGGAAAAATGCGCCTTCCACCTCACTTCGGTGGCTTTTCTGGGGTTCATCATCTCCCCAACAGGAATCGAGATGGACCCAAGTAAGGTGGAAGCTATTCACCATTGGCCCCCTCCTAAAGCGGTAAAACCCCTGCAGCGGTTCCTAGGTAGCGTTAATTACTACCGCCAGTATATTCCCCACTACGCGGAGCTGACTACCCCCCTGACACGACTCCTGAAAAAGCATCAAGAATTCGTGTGGGGCCCAGAGCAACAACACTGCTTTACATGCCTGAAACAAGCGTTCCTATCTGCCCCCCTGCTTCGCCATCCCGATTTTGACAGACCTTTTCAAGTGGAGGCAGATGCCTCCAATCGAGCCGTAGGGGCAGTACTTTTACAACCATCAGACCTCGAGGGCCCCGGGCTACCCTGCGCCTATTATTCCCGGCAGCTCACCCCTGCTGAACAAAATTACTCTATTCTGGATCGAGAGCTACTGGCTATTAAGGTAGCCTTTGAAACGTGGCGACATTACCTAGAAGGAGCACGCCATCCGGTCACGGTCATAACTGATCATAAGAACCTAACCTTCTTACAGTCGGCCCACATTACGAATGCGAGACACGCTCGGTGGGCTTTATTCTTTGCTCGCTTTTCCTTTTCCATCCACTACCGCCCAGGGAAACTCAATACTCTGGCTGATGCCTTATCCCGATACCATGACACTACAAACGAAGGGAAACTACCAAAAGGGACCATCCTTGAAGCCAAGGTCTTCGCGATGACCCAGATGACCTCAGAGCAATTGACACAAGCTACGCAACAAGAGCTCTTACCCCTTACGGACCCTAGCTATCTCATGGACCAAGGGTTGCTTCGGCGACAAGGGCGCGTAGTGGTCCCCCCTTCGTGCCAAGCCCAAGTTCTCTGGGCACACCATGATGCCCCCTTAGCGGGCCACCCAGGTAGGGACCGAACCCTGCAACTAATCCATCGCACCTTTTGGTGGCCAACCCTGGCTCAGGACGTATCCCAATACGTAAAAAAATGCACAGTATGTGCTCGCACCAAGGTCCCGAGGCAAGCCCCTCAAGGCTTGTTACAAATTACGGAACCCCCACAAGGTCCATGGCAAAGAGTCGGTATAGATTTCGTAGTAGATCTCCCTCCATCCCGAGGATACACCACGATATGCGTGGTGGTCGATCACCTTACCAAAATGGCCCACCTAATCGCCTGTAAAAAGCTCCCCACGGCTCGACACACGGCCTTGCTATTCATCCGCCATGTAGTGCGACTGCATGGTTGGCCACGGGAGATTATCAGCGATAGGGGGTCTCAATTTGTCTCCCACTTCTGGCGAGCCTTTTTTAAGGCCCTCCAAGTAGAACTAAGCCCCACCACCGCGTACCATCCTCAGGCCAATGGTCAAGTAGAGCGTGTAAATCAGGACTTCGAACACTATCTACGTTGTTATGTAAATTACCTACAAGACGACTGGTACACCTGGCTCCCCCTCGCAGAATTTGCGCATAATAACGCACCGAATGCCTCCATTGGAAATTCCCCTTTTTACATTTCCTATGGGTACCATCCACGAACTTGCACTCCTGACCTTGTCCCAATACAGGTCCCAGCCGCCGGAAGTCTTCTGCAACATCTACATCGTGTCCAACAGCAAGCTAAAAGTACCCTCCGGGCCTCCCGCCAGCGCTATAAACAGTATGCAGATCGACACCGCAGGACGGCCGAACCCCTCCAGCCTGGGGACTATGTGTGGCTAGACCGCCGTCATTACCCCTCTACGCGGCCCTCACGTAAACTTGACGATCGATATATTGGCCCGTTTCCCATACAGCAACAGATCAATGAGGTAACTTTTCGACTATTACTCCCTTCTCGACTGAAAATTCACCCCACCGTTCATGTCTCTCTCCTGAAAAAGGCCCCGACGCCACCCGAGGGCCCCACGCCTCTCCCCTTAGACACCGCCGACCCTCCTGCCGATACGGAATTTGAAGTACGCGCCGTCCTGGATTCCAAATACCTTCGGGGGCGCCTCCATTACCTTCTGGACTGGGTCGGATACGGCCCCGAGGAGCGTTCATGGGAACCTGCCACTCGTGTGTCAGCGCCCCGACTAACTCGCCTCTTCCATCGTCGCCACCCTGAAAAACCAGGACCTTCTTGGGCCCTTGGGCGGGGGGCTCGCGGGGGGGGTCCTATCAGGATCTGCCCCCAGGCCGGGCCGCGCCGCCGCCGGCCCCGCCGTATAGCCCCGCACCAGACTCACCTCCCAGGAGACCCAGAGCCTCCACAGCAGGAACCATGCTCCCGGACAGCCCCGGAAGCAACAGCTGTTCCACAACCCGCTTCCCCGCTCACGGAGGTCCCGCAGAGTGCAGGGGCGGGGCCTCCAGCACGCCGTCGCTCGGCGCGGCTCCAGGCACGCCAGGGGGGCGTGGCCTGCACTTTAAACACCGGCGCTGCCTGGAACACAGCGCCGGTGATCTGTTAGACTGGCCCCTCGGTAGCAGAGAAGGAGGACGCTAGAGCTCAGGCTTGTGTGACCCTGCTTATAACCCTATCCCTTTTCCCCTGGACGCTTGTGTGAGGTGCTTCGGACGGTGAGTGTGGAGAGTGAGAGGCTTCCTCCCCCCTCCTTCCTTTCCTTTAGTTGTGTGACGTGTGTGGAGTGTGGATTACTGGGACAGAAAGGGAGTGAGTCTGCCTTCCCCTTCCTGGGGCTCCCTGTCCCCCCTCCCCTCCCGGTAGGGTTGGATTCCCCTTATCCCTCTGCCCTGGAACCTTGCCCCTGTGCTTCCCCCACGGTGTGCACTCTCTCCTTAATTCCTGTGGAGTGTTTGGGGCGTGTCTGCCAGGTGGGTGGTAGGATAGGAGGAGTGCACAGCACAGGTGATCCGGCGCCTGATGATGAGGTAGGCCTAATCCCCTGTGGGATTCAAGGGCCAACTACTAACCTGACGGGCAAAAGGTCACCTGTGAGCATTCCCAGGGAGACTTGGGGAGGACTTTCCCCCCTAGGGGGCGCAGGAGAACGATTGGTGGCCAGAGGCATCCTCCCCTTGGTCCCGGACCCCAAATTACCCCCTCCCCGTGACAACAGTCAAAAATGTGTTTTCCATTGAAACCAATGGAAATTGAAAAGAAAAGTTTTAAAAAATGAAATTTTGATATTTATGAAAATGAAAGATTTAAATAACAAAAACAAAAATGACATGGGTCCCTGGTGCACACCTCTAAAGTTTATTTATTTATTTATTTATTTTAAACAATTTGCCCCGCCCATCCTGCCACAGACAGCTCTGGGCAGCTTACAACTAATAATAAAAACACAATTTAAAAAACTCAAAACAGGGAGGATTAAAATATCCCTAACCACCATCCCCCGAACCCATGCCCCCCTACCCATCCTACCCATCCAAAGCCAGGCGGAACAGCCACATTTTACAACAGCATAAAAAAGAGGGGACATCCGGGGCCAAACGGACCTCCAATGGCAGGGAGTTCCACAGCCGTGGAGCAGCCACCGAGAAGGCCCTCCCCATTGTGGCCCCCGGGCAGACCCAGGGGACCTCGAGGAGAGCACCCCCCAATGATCCAGGACTCAGGCCGTGAGGCGGTCCTGCAGGTAGGTCGGGCCAAGACCGTTTAGGGCTTTATAGGCAAGCACCAACACCTTGAATCGGGCCTGGAAGACCATAGAAGAACTGGTATATGTTCCTGGCGGCCCAATCCCACCAGGAGATGGGCCACCGTGTTCTGCACCAGCTGCAGTCTCCGAACCATCACCATGTCAACTCCTTAACCTTCAGGGAGCCACCCGGGGTGAGGGAACACATCATGGCCATGGAAACAATTGTGACGGGTGTAAGCTGGACAAATTAATTATCTTAGTAGGTAAAACTTGAATCTGAATGCTGTTTGTTTATACTTTGGACCCTATATGACTTTTCACTATACTATATAAAGAGTAGAAGTTTGTATTCCTAGCCTGGATTTTAGTCTGGTCTAAAACCTGGATCAGGCAGCTGTATTCTTTGGTCCTGTCTGAACATGGCTCAAGCTCTTGTATACTATTATGTACACTACAGTTTTCTAATAAAGAAGGCAGCTTGACAACACTACACTTGGCCTATCTCCTTGGTGCTGAAAGTAGGAGGGGGTGGGGGTAATTGCTATCCAGAACCCCACGCTTCAAACAAAGCAGGGGGGGAGGAAACAAATGGCATCAGGCCAGAAACAGATGCTAGAATCTCACTCCATTTGCACTTAAGAAAGTGACCTCCTTTGGAATAGATGTTGGACATTCCCCAAGGAGTCTGCCCACCATAAAGGTCTAGACAGAAATTCTCCTTGAGCACCTCCCCTGCCTAACCCCCCAGAGCTTCCATTTGCAATGGAGCAAATGTGACAACTACTGGATAAATGGTAAGACAGGCTGTAGTATAAAGTGCAAACTCCAGTAGCCCACCTGCTGCTACTGGGAAAACGCAAGCGTCTGTTCAGAAGGAATTATCCATTCCTACCCTTCAATATAAAAAGAAATAGTAGTTGTCACTCCTGGCATATGGCAATGCTTACAACTCATTGCACTGGAAGAATAGGTGTGTACAGTTTGGTGGCTTTAGAAGCAAAGTATATTGTACCATTTCGGATGTTTAAATAGAATGCAAAAAAGCTTCACCATTCTCTCAGAACATGGTCAATTGTGCTAGTGAAATAAGCATTCAATTAATGGGAGATAAATTCAAAACAAATAAAGGCAAATATTGCATCAGCACAGTGTATAGTTAACCAGTGACATTAACCACTGCAGGAGAGGAGCATGGTATTGTTTAATGGGAGGAGGGTGTAAGCTTCAACAGGGATTTGCTTGTTTAAAGAGATGGAACTTGGATATTCTGTCTTTATTTAATCAAACTCTTCTCCCAGCCTCACTCCATCAAAGCTTAGAGGTGGCTCTGAATCCAGAGGGCATCCAGAGTTTCCAACAATTAAATAATAGGGCTATTGACAACACTCAAATCCAGTTCTGCATTCTGGATTATTTCAGAGTTTTATTGGGCGTGTGTATGTGTGGGGAAGGGAATCCAAATCTAGAAAGCTGGCAGAAAATGCAATATATTGTTTTATTCTGTTATTATTTTTATACGAGACCAAACAAAGCAGGCAGGCTCCTCCAGAGATGACGCCACTGGGTCAGGCTCACTTAATAAAATGACAGAACCTTTATTTGTATAACAAGCATACAGGCAGCTCATCAAGTTCATCTCTCGCAGGTCTCATTCCCTCCCACACAAATAGGCCCTCCTCTCCAGAGCAGACGTTCTCCCCTGACCTCTCCCTCCACTTCTCTCAGGAGCCGACTGTCACCCAGCAGCATGGACGCCACACCACTTGCTGTAAGGCACTATCTGTCCTCGCCAGGTGAGGGAACACCAGCACTCAACTATCACAACAACTGGCTTGTGCTCTTATTCCCTAAAAGGACGTTGTAATTTTGGAGGAAACAACCGAGGACAAAGTTCCAGGAGTGCAATTGTCTGCACTATTGATATACGTAATTTTATTGGCCTTCTTTGGAATATCTCATCCAAAGTAATTTTAACAAAGTAGGAGTCCGTATAAAGAACAGGGCTATCGTGTGCTCTGACACCCAGGCATCCTCTGGCCAAGCTAGCACCTCCCCACAGTTGGCACCTGCACACAAGGAGCCATCCTCCAGACTGAAAGGTGCCAGGCTGCAACCAGCAGGACAAGCACCAGCCCCTCAGTTAGCACCTGTGAATGAGGGGCCATCCTCCAGATGGGAGAGCACTGGGATGCAGGTACCACCAGCACCATGTGTTACAGTCCAGGCTAATGGGACAGCTTTCTCCACTCCAAGGGCAAGAAGCTGGCACTCTTTGCTCTCCTATACGAGCAGCTGGTTGCCATTCCCTTGCCGGCTTGTCAACTGTGCAGACCTCTGCTCAGCCTAGCCTGGTTCCAGACCGTTGAGCTCTGCTGCTCTGCTTTTGTCCTGGAACCCTCTGCTCCTGCTTCATTAGGCTCTGAAGTTTCTCTGCCTCACCACTACCTTTCCTGCAACCAATATTAGCCACTGAAGCTCCCCAGCTTACAGCAACCCTTCCAAGCTTGACGCCTCCATTACACCATTGCTGAGCTGCTGCTCCTGCTCAGAAGATCCAATCTGCCTCAGGTCTATCCCACCAACTGCCAGTAACCTCTCCAGCCACCACAAGGTGGCACTCTTGCAACAAACCTCTGAGACTAGACGCCAGCCCCCCCTACAGATGATTCCCCAGGGTCTGACACCAACCTTCTTCCCTTCAGCAGCAGCCCCACAAGAGATACTGCTACTGCCACAATCCCAACCAGCCCCTCCACAAACAGACTGCTCCCTCTAGTGGCTAGAGGCACCCTAAACACAGTAAACAACACTCTCTCGGCTACAATATCATGTTGCGAAGCACAATGATGCCATTCAGGAAGAGTGGAGGGGGAGAGAGCGCTATAGAAAATAAATGTATTCTTTTTCCTTATGTTGTAATCTGATTAAATTAAAAAGATGGAATTTAGTGCGTAGGTTTAGAAAAATTCCCATTGATGTTTCCCCCTCTCCAATGATGGATTGTTGAACTAAGGCTTTAATTAACTTATTTATTGTATTTATTTATTTGGATTGTTAGCATGCCCTTCCCTGAGGGTGGCTCAGGATGACTAACATCCTAAAAAACATACATATAAAATGTCTATTTTTTATATGTATGTCTAGGGCTTTGGTGAACCTGTACCTTATTTGTTTCCATTTATTTGTACACTAAATGAAAGTTGGATTGAAGAGATCGTACTTTTAATTCATGAGGCCTCTACTACTACTACTTATCATTTCTATAGTGCTACTAGTTGTATGCAGTGCTGTACAGATACACACAACATAAAGACAGTCCTTGCTCCATGGAGCTTACAATCTAATCAAGACACAATGACATTGACAACTATAAATAAGAGTCTTCCTGTGAATAATGGACTACAGGATGCAGGTATTCAGTAAATGTATTTCAGTTAGCATGGTTGAAATCAGTACGACTATGCTATGGCTAGGGCCTGGGTTCATGATTTAAAAGCAATCTCAAAGAAGTGAGCCTTTAGGCGGAACTTGAATATGGACAGGGAGGCAGCCTGACAAACCACCTCAGGAAGTTTGTTCCAAGCATACGGTGCAGCAAGGGGGAAAGCGTGGAGTTGGGAGTTGTCGATGGAGGAGAAAGGCACAGAGAAGAGCATCTTGCCCAATGAACGGAGGTCACAAGTAGGGGTGCTGGGGAGATAAGAGAGGAGAGGTACTGAGGAGCTGCAGAGTGAAGACACTTGTAGGTGAGTAGGAGAAGCTTGCACTGAGGAGCCAGTGGAGTGACTTGATGAGAGGGGTTACTGCATGGTAGTAACAGTGTGCAAGAAAGGTGAGTCTTGCAGCTGAATTTAGACTGTACTGGAGATAAGCGGCTCATTGGGAGACCTGTGAGAAGCAGGTTGCAGTAGTGTAAGCAGGATGTGATGAGAGAATGGATTAGGGTTTTAGTAGTGTGTTCAGACAGGAAGGGATGGATTTTGGCGATATCATAGAGGAAGAAACTACGAGTTTTGGCAGTGTTTCGGAAGTGAGCAGAGGAGAGAGAGGAGTCAAAAATGACCCAAAGATTGCAGGCTGAGGACTGGGAGAATGGCAGTGTTCTCTACAGAGATGGAGAGAGTTGGGAGTGGGTTTAGGAGGAAAGATAACTTCCGTCTTGGCCATGTTAAGTTAAAGGTGACAGTGAGACATCCAGGCAGCGATGTCAGACAGGCAGGCTGAGATTTGGGACTGGATTCTGGGTGAAAGTTCTGGTACAGAGAAGCAGATCTGAGAATCATCAGCATAAAGATGGTACTGAAAGCCATGGGAGGAAAGCATCAAAAGAGCACCAAGGGAACGAGTGGAGAGAGAGAAGAGAAGAGGGTCCAGGACTGAGCCCTGGGGCACATCAACTGATAGTGGGATAACAGTAGAGAAGGATCCATCAGAGAATTTATATGTGCGGTGCGAGAAGTAAGAGGAGAACCAAGATAGGACAGAGTCCCAAAATCCAAAGGACAGAATGTCAAGGAGCAGATGGTGGTCAATGGTGTCAAAAGCAGCAGATAGGAAAAGGAAGATGAGGATAAGAGTGATGGCCCCTGGCCTTGGCCATGGATGGATCCTTCTCTACTGCCCTTGGCCATGAAGAGATTGTTGGAGACATTGACAAGGGCTGTCTTTGTGGAATGTAGAGGGCGGAAGTCAGATTCGAGTGGATCAAGAATGGCCTGAGTTGCAAGGACGTCAAGGCAGCAGCGGACATGAACAGCACACTCAAACAGTTTGGATGCAAAGGGGAGGAGGGATCTGGGATGGAGTTAGAAGGGCAAGTAGGGTCCGGTGAAGGTTTTTTGAGGAGTGGTGTGACCACAGTATGTTTGGAGGCAGCGAAAACACCTTGGGTTCTCTGTAGAACAATGTGTCAAGAAAGATCCAGAAGGTGTCCCTTTCAGGCAGAATGATGGTCATTGAGAAATAAGCCAAGGGTTGCTAGAGATGCAGGGGCGGATTGGCCATTGAATGCACCAGGAGGATTCCCGGTGGGCCGGGGCCGGGCTGGGGGCCGGTAATGCTGTCTTTTTTAAAATTATTCTTAACAAACAAACTCAAAAAATTGTTGGTCCTGACCCCTGTAAGGTTGGGTTGTGTTGGAGGGGAGGGGGAGGGCTTACCTGACTCTCCCTCTTAGTAGCGCTGAAGCAGCAGCGGGGACAGCGATCGGGCTGGGAGATAAGGCTGTTTGTTTACAAACAGCTCCTGCCCATGTGCTGATCAGAAGGTTGCTACCTTGTAAAGAAGGTTCTTCGAGATGGCTCCCAACATTCTCACAACTGGGTTGTGCGCGCAGGAGCCAGT
>QEPC01003117.1:338890-349063 GCA_003113815.1 Sphenodon punctatus
GGGGGCAATCACAAACAAGACAAGGAGGGGTACAAAACTGAAATGAAACCTAAATCAATCTATAATAATCCTACTCTAAATGAATCAAAAAACAGGGGAAGGGAAGGGAATCATTGTTCGGTTCTGTTCGGTATGTTCGGGTTCGGGTTCGCGTTCGGTAGTCCGAACAGGCCGAGTTCAGGCCGAACTACAGAACCGTGTTCGCCCATCCCTATGTGTAAGTACTCAGCTGTTAGCAGTGATTCTCCTTTACTCCAAGTAGTAGGGATTAGTGCTTTAGGTAGCAGGAAGAGCCTAACTCTATCCAAGCGTAACAATCACTCAGCCACCTACTTATAGATTTGATGGGTCACCATTAGGATTTACAACTGTACATCTTTCGTTCCAAATGCACATGGCCCTCCTGCAAGTAAGCAGCAGGCTCTTACCCTAGCTGGGGTTAGGCACAAGCAGGCAATGTAACCATGTGTGGATATACTCGTGTTATGCCAGCTAGTCCTGAGCATCTGGTGTTCACAGGAAGTCAAGCCGTTTCTAGAAAGGCATTTTTAATGAACAAGTATGGTGGTTGTGTATGTTGGTCCCAAATCTGAGAGATGGAGACAAAGTTCAGATGAGATCCTTTATTGGATCAAGTTCTTATGGTGAGAGCATGCAAGCTTCCAGGCCACACAGGGCCCTTTCACAGACATATAAAGAGCCAGAACTATAAACTGAGCAAAGCAGGTTAGGTATATGCTACTTGAGTAGGGAGGGTGGCTGTTAGGGTGGGGAAAACATGGTTGTGGGGTTAAGTCATTAGTAGGACTGAAACAAGATTTCACCAAAACAAGAAATTTTGCTGAAATCTCAGTTCCTGATACCATTTTGGTCAAATCGAGAACCACTTGGTACTCGGTAATGTCTTGACTGACATGACATTTCTTGATTTACTGACTTTTCTCTTACCGGGATTCCATTTACTGCTTTGCTGTCCATTTCAATTGCCAAGGGGTAATACCGACGATGCAATACCACATTTCTTGCACTCCATTTTCCCTTGAACTTCCTTGTCACTCATTGGCTGGTACGCAGATTCTTTTACTAACCTGCAATCCAGTTGCAGATTGGTCAAAGCAAAGGGAACAACACAGAACAACAATTGTGATTGGAGGCACTCGAGTGGAGGTTATGGGGCACTGGGGAGAGGGTAAGGGGTGGGCTATTCACACAGTGATTGGCTCAGAAATGCAGCGGAAACAACAAACCCAGAAGTAAAACAGTACCCTTGACAATGCAGTAAGCAGTAAATGAATGGTAAGCACTGTGGTCAACAGTAAGCAGGAAGTCAGTAAATTGGGACAGTATCTTGCAGTATTGCAAGAATCAAGAAATTTCATCGGTGTTGGGAAATGGTTCCTGATATGGAGAAATTTCTCACAAGCAGCAATTTAGCTGCTCATTTCAGCCCTAATCATTAGCAATTAAAGCATTTAAATACAATTAAGAGGCACTAACAAAAATTTTCATTTACAGCCAAGCACATCTGCTCTGAAGAGAGGACCTGTGATGCATACCATGTCATGCTAACAACTGTTTTTACTAAGCAAGGGCACCATCATCAGAGAGGTGGATTGTAGAATGCCACCCAGATACCTAAGGGAATCTATTACAATACAGAAAGTAGCAACTCTCGAACCACACACCACTAGTTTGTTAACTACAACCTCGTATTGGAACCTATGAGACATTCGATAGGGGAGTGGAACCTGGGGAAAATCTTTTCTGAGCCCCCTCTTCTGGCCTTTAAATACTCCCCCCCAGCCCCTTGGAACTTATCATCAACAGCAAAATCCTCATTACCCAGGAACAAGACTCTGCCAAAAAAACACACACACAAAAACCAAGATGCAAAACCTGCAAGCACATCTCTACTTCATCCATTATCAACACTCCAAGGGAAAACCATTCAACATACAAGGGACCTAACATGCCAATCACAGCATATGATGTATTCCAGACAATGCACTAAAGCAGGACTGCACAGCTGGTGGTCCATGGCTGGATGCAGCCAACGGGAGGGTTCCATTGGACCCAAAGCCTTAAAATCCTATATTATTAAACTATCTGTGTTTTTAAAATAAAACATAAACTTCCAGAATGACATCTTGCAATAAGAGCTCTAAACTCTGCATATTAAAGTGGATATGTCTGAACAGGATTGGCCTGCCCCTGCACTATAGAAATAGTGTATGCTGGCCATACATTTTCCGTAAGCATGATGATCCAGCCCACCGTCCAATTGCTGTCAGATGATTTGGCCCACGGTTGGCAAGAGGTTAGGCTGCTCTGCACAAAATGCCTCAGTGGAAACTGTGTTGGTGTAACCAAACAGTCCTTACTTGAATAACTGACCCTGTACACACACAAAAAGGATTATGGACAAGGACACTGAATCATTTTCGGCTGTGGAATGAATGGCCACTCCCTTTCTGATCTCTCAATCCTCAATCTGGAAGGAGATTTGGACAACAGCTTGAAAAGACAAACTAAAATTCATAACTCTATTGGATACCAAAAAAACAGTGGACTAAATAAGGATTTGGGTTCCATAAGCCACTATATAAATGTGTAAGTAACAGACAGCCTGCTGTTTATGCCTCACCCTGCTGTTTTCCCTTCATTGTATTTAAATCATTTGAATTGCAAATGACTTTCATCCCTAACAGCCGTCCCCCTCTCTTCTCCCACAATATCCCTTTCCTAGACTAATGACCTAACCTGCTTTGCTTGGTCTGTAGTTCCAGCTTCTTATATGCCCCCCCAAAAGTCAGTCCAATAAACGATATCATCTGAATTCCTCCATCTCCATTTTGTAATAAAACTCATTCATAGCCTCTTGCAAACCCCAGACTGTCAGTAGAAAAACCATAAGACCTTGCCAGTAGAGCTAAAAGACTTGCTCCTTTAGCTATGAGTAAGAAGTGCTTTGATATCCTCAGTAAATGAAGACTGTTCACTGCAGGGAGACATGATCACATACATCTGTTGTCTCAAGTACCAAGAGGCAATAGCTTGTATCACAGGCTAAACTATGAAGTTGTAGCCAGCCACAAATTTGCTATAGCACATGTAACAGCCCAGTAGGAACAGGCTAAACCAGGGGTGAGGAACCTCAGGCACCAGGGTCAAATGCAACCTGTGGCTAGCTTTTATTTGACCCCATTCCAGTTCCTGGATCTGGCCCCTAGATCCAGTTCCTACCCCCAAGCACTGAAAGACTGAGCTCAGGGTAAGGGGGCAGAAATGAGGGCCTGCACACAGGAATAGGGGACAGATCCATGATCTGGATCCTCCTCTTCTGAAGCACCCCCCTTAAGCACCCCCACCCCCAACTTCTACGTGGCACTCTGAGCTTGTACTGTTTTCATAGTGGCTCCTGGGAGGGAAAAAGCTCCTCACTCCTGGACTAAACAGTCCTTCATTATAATACCCCACAATAATAGCCCGTAATGTAAAATGAGTTCAGTGACCCAAGCAAACCTCCATTTTAAGAACCCAGGCTTGGGGCTAGCTTTCATAGTCAAGCTACAGGGCAGACTGATTACACTGGAATTACCAGGCAAAGCCGGATTTGTTGGCCTTATCTGATTTTTGCTCCAGATTTTTCTTGATTGAGGGAGCAGGACACATAGGGCATGGGAGGGAAGAAAGGGGGTGTCAGGACACTTGGATACTACAGGCATGAGCATAGTAAAAGAGCTTAGATAGATTTGATTAGATAAAACGGGGCAGATCACAGAGCCACTAGGAAGAGAAGGAAACTGAACTGGGTCTGGGAGACAGCTAGATATAGATTGCATTTCTACCTGACTTTAAGGAAGCAGCAATATATTCTATCTGCAAAGAAGAGTAAATTACGGAACAGACAAAAAGTGATTGTGTAAAAAAGAAATTTACAATCAAACAAGGTAACACCATCTTGACAGATCAACTACTACATATATTACAACAGAGAAATGCAGCTCGATATTTTAATTCACCAAAGGGCAGTAACTTCAGATTGGAGACAAAGTGAAAGAGGCATAAACCAAAGCTCTGCATCCAGACTCCTGAACTTGAAGTAAATTCAGAGATGGAGCTTATTTCATGGCTAGCAGGCATGACCTGAACTTCCAATAGGCACAATGAAAACCCTGGGGAGAAGATGAACAAGTTCCACCAAAAGTACCTGTACCCTTAACTTTGAAATAAAGTTATACAAGAACCCTCAGGGGACCAGAGGGGGGGATTATATCAGGGCGTTTGCTATAATACAGTTTGGCAATATGCAATTGATAGAAAAGGTCCTTGAAATTGGGACTGCTGTAGATGGGTTATTATAAGCACGGGTTGGTATAATGAGGTTTGACTGTATTTGAATCCAAAATTTGAAATTTCCTTCACTATTAGGTAAATTCTATATTTTAAACATTTACAATGAATCCAGTGCTGCTCAAAGTCCAGCCAGAGAGAGAGCTAAAGACCTGGATGGGCCTCCAAGTCAGAAATCACTCTAGTTGGGTTAGCTGATCTACTGGTACAGTGGTGCAGAACAATGATGAGGTGTCCCTGAAGACCATTTAGATCCAGGGTTTAATTTGTGGGAAGCAGGCTTGCCAGGGGTCAGCGGCAGCAAATAAATTCAAGGAGGAGCCCCAGGAAATGCTCTCAGTATGACTGTGCACACCAAAATGTGAAAGACCAGGAAAAGGTCAATATTGGCCATATCAGGGTTGGAATGAAAGGCAGAAGAAACTTGGATGGTTTATCTGGTTTTCATGAAGGGCTTTTCTTCCTCACCCCCTTGCACTGAGGGGTCATCATATAGATCAGTGGTTCTTGAATTGGTGGATGCAGAAGGTGTTCTGGGGATGGAGCATGAGAAAGATCACAGTTGGCAAACCAACATCTAGCTCCTTTCTGAATGAGTTAGGTGACATCTCCAAAATAATGGGGTGGCAAATGTGTGTGGAGGGGCGGAGGGGGGAGTCAAAGAACAAGAAGGAGAGGGAGGGGAAGTAATAGGAAGGGGGAAAGGAGAAGAGAAAGAGAAAGAGAGGAAGTTAGTGTGGTGGTAGTGGTAATGGGAAGTCTCAATTACCACCGACAAGCAGAAGGTGGGGGCATAGATCAAAAAAGTTTGAGAACCACAGATATAGGCTGTTTTTACATGAGATGCTACCACACAGGTCCACCTATCCCTCGTTTCTGCAAATGTCTGTGTAAGTAAGTAAGTTTATTAGGCATTAGCTTGCGCCATAGCCATTATATAAGTAAAATACATACATACACAACAAATGATACATAGATAAACATAAACAAACACAAACAAAATGTATAAATAAAACACTTAATCACTATGTCTAAAATACAATCAAGAAATTCCTGAGAAACACAATATTCAGGAGCACAAAGGCCTTGCCCTTCTCGGGGCTTTTACTGGCAACACTTGACCCATGCAGCATTCAGGACAAATTATATAAATGCCTAACCCTTCTTAAGACATGAGCGTACAACACTTGACCCTTAAAACTTAATCACAAACATTAAAAAAAAATCTGTGTAAAAGAGGCGTTGGGTGGGCGCATGCTCCCGTGACTGCCCCACCCCCCCACGCATGGAGCAACTGTAAAAAAGCTGGGTTCCTCCATGCATGGGGGGGGGGGCATGAGTGGGGATGGGTGATCACCCCTCACCAGATTGTGTGTATGACAGGGCAGCACTCCCACCCGGGGAACAGGTCTGCCAAAACCATGGAGAAAAGGCCACATGAGGGATAGACAGGCACAATGTTTGGGTGACAACTGACTCCCCCTCCCCTTACAATACGTACCCAGAACAGCCAGGAGCTCTTAAAGGAAATGTGCCTGAAGAGATGGGTGCGCTGGATCCCACATCACCATGGCCCCAACTCCCCAAAAGAAAAGAGCCAGTGCCATGGATGGACATGGCAACAACCAGGTAAAGCATATGGCACCCCAGGCAGGGGCGGGGGACGCTGTCCCAAGGAGCTGTGGAGGGGGAGCAACATGAAAGCTGATAGGTACCATGTCCCTTGATAGGCAAGCACCAGCACAGCTGCCTCCAACACCCCCACCCCAAGAATCAGGCGGGACACAGCCATGGTCCCCCCTGACAGCAAGTCAAGCCAGTGGGACCACGGGGAGGGATGGAGGATGGTGTCCTCGAGAGCAGCTGCAGAGGGTGAGACAGATGACAGTAATGCCTTCCTATCACAGGCAAGCACCAGTTCTGCTCCCACCCCTACCCCATCTCCCGGGTTGGCCTGGCACACAATGCCGTTTCACAGTGAGGTGGTTCAGGTCCCCTGTGTGGACGGGGAGATTGTGGCCACTGTTCCATGCTTGGAATCCCTGTCGTCACCATGTGCACCATGTTCAGTCACCCAGAGTTGTGCCAGGGCATTCCCACCCAAGGTGGAAAAGGCCACCGGGTCGAACGGTAGGCTCATGGATCATGGCCAGGAGGGGTGAGTATGTGCCACAGGTGTGAAACGCAATCCCCTCACCCGCCCCACAAAAGGAAATTGATCGGACAGTGGGGACGGGGCGCCCCTCCATTAGGTTCCCATCTGAAACGCAAGGACAACCCCCTTAACGACTGTAGCAAATTAGGAAGGGGCTAAGCAACAGTAATACACATAGGGCAGAAAAACCAAATGCATGAATACACAATGGAGGATAACTGGATCAGCAGTAGCATGGCAGAGAAATATCTAGGGGTAGTTGTGGATCATAGCCTGAACATATGGCAGCAGTGTGATGCTGTCAGCAAGAAGACAAATGCCATTTTAGGTTGCATCCAAAGAAGCACTGTATGACATGTGAAGTCATTGTACCACTCTACTCAGATTCAGGTAAACCCAGCTGAAGTACAGTATTTCTTTCAATCTGGGGCAGTTTGCACTCATCCGGCAGCACACTGGAGCACAGCGAGGGAAACCCAGTGGGGAAAAGGATGACATCATCTCCCCATGACCACTATAGCATCGTATGGCAAGAAGGCAAGGAGCCTAGCAGTGGCACAGCAGGGAAGTCAAAGCCAGTGGGAGGGAACTGGGTCGAGGAGAGGCACCAGAGTGGAGAGAGGACACCTCAGAGGGGAACTCCCTGAGCCTCTCCGCAGACATGGACCTGCCCTCACCTCAAAAACTACAGAGGAGCGATTGGGCTGAGCGGATCCCAATCTCTCCTCTGCAGTCTTTGAGGTGAGGGCAGACCCTGAAGTTCCAGTGGGAGCATCCAGGAGGAGCCAAACTCCCAGTTGGGGGGCCCCTGACTATGGGAGCCCAGCCACAGGTATTGGGGGACCATAAGAATGATAGAAAGGAAGGGACAGAGGGGCTAGCCCTGGCAAAAGGACCCTGAGTAAGTGGCAGTCTCTGGGTCCCTAAAGCCCAGCGGCATCTGCCTTCCCAGAGCAAACAACTCCTAGGAAAGGGTTGTCACCCTTCTCAACCAGTGCATTAGACACCCCAAATCACACGGGCATACAATATTTCTTTCACCAAGTACAGTATTTCTTTCACTTTTTCAACATAGAAAAGTTGGAGAGGATGCAGATAAGAGTGACAATGATGATAAAGGGTTTGGAACACGAGTCATATGAGGTAGGGATGGGCAAACAGAACGCCGTTTGGATGTTCGGACATTTGGTCATTCGGTTCGAAACCCGAGTTCGGGTTCGGCTGTTTGGTTCGGCGGAGTTCAGTTCGGCCGAAATTGGCCAAACGTTCAAAAAAGTGCTATCAG
The DNA here is from genome assembly GCA_003113815.1 of Sphenodon punctatus. Taxonomy (NCBI): domain Eukaryota; kingdom Metazoa; phylum Chordata; class Lepidosauria; order Sphenodontia; family Sphenodontidae; genus Sphenodon; species Sphenodon punctatus. The sequence continues at coordinate 346,684 of QEPC01003117.1, forward strand.
TACCGAAACCATTTCCCCCCCCCCCAGTATCAGTATTTTTGGACCTGAAACCACCCCGGTGTCCACCCCTGGTGCCAGGAAGTCTGCTCCCCAGCTGCCTCCTCCTTCCAGTCACGTGTTTCCTGCTCAAACTCACGTTTTTCCCACCCCCAAACTCATCTGAACTCATCTGAACTTTTCCGAACTGTTCGGAAGTTCAAGCATTCGGTTCGGAAGTTCGGACCGAACTCCGAACTTCCAAACTGCGTTCGCACGTCCCTAATATGAGGAGAGGTTTAAAGAGCTGAATATATTTAGCTTGAATAAAAGAAGACAGAGGGTGTAAAAGAAGAACTCCTGGTGTGTGGCGTACGCGATCTCAGCTGCCAGACTCCACACTGCCAGCGTGGAGAGCAGGGCACTGTTGGACATCCTGCCACACCCCAGGGTGGACTGAGGTGCTGGCCACACACACAGGGGCCCTGCCCCACTGCATCCACCCTCCCCTGGCCTGCCCATTATCCCACCCCTGGCTGTGATATGACTGTGTGAGAATGGCAGCAGTGTGCCACAAGCTGTGGAGCAGACGGGCACCAGGCACACAAGCAGCGGCATGGTACCGCGATTTGGGCAATCTTACCCCACTTTGGGTACTGCTACTACATGGTGCATTCCAGACCTTTTTTGGAGAACACACGGCATAGCAGTCAGCTGCCCCTGCCTGGGGCGGGGTGAACATCTGGTTGCCACCAAGCATATGAGCCACTGCATCGTGTGGCAATAGTGCCCAAATTTGATTTATTTTATTTTATTTAATAATTTATATCCCGACCTCCTGCTAACAGCAGCTTAGGGCAACTAACAAACTGCATATTAAAAATACATAAAAAACAATAATAAATAATTGTATTATTTATATTATAAATATTTATTAGCTGCTCCCTCATGCCTATGGCATCCCGGGGCGGCTTACAGCATAAAACACACAATTAAAATACCCTAAAAAATCCATTTAAAAATACATAACCCCATCAAATTTAAAATTTCATAAAAATGTCTTTAAAATATCCCCCAACTACTCCACCCTCCCCTCCAAAGGCATGGGTGAACAGCCAGGTCTTACAGGCTCAATGAAATGCCAACAAACCTGGGGCCAGGCAGGCTTCCTCCAGGAGGGAGTTCCAAAGCCGCGGCCCAGCCACCGAGAATGTCCTCTCCATTGTGGCCCCCCATTTTACACGGGGGACCTCCAAAACCGTGCCCCCGGTGGACCAAAGGGTTTGCTCTGAGGCGCGGAGGGCGAGGCAGTCCCCGAGGTATGAGGGGTCCAGACCATGCAGGGCTTTATAGATCAACACTAACACCTTGAATCTGGCTCAGTACGCTATAGGCAGCCAGTGCAGAGTACGAAGCACTGGTGTTATGTGCTTCCATCGCCCCATCCCTGTAAGGAGACGGGCCGCCGCATTCTGCACCAACTGCAGCCTCCGAACCAGAAACAAGGGAAGCCCCACATAGAGCGCGTTGCAGTAGTCTAGCCTCAAGGGGATGAAAGCGTGAATGAGAATGGCCAGGTCGGGCCTGGAGATGTATGGGCGCAGCCTCCGTACAGCTGGCGGAAGGCAGACGGAGATCCGAGTCCAACACCACCCCCAGACTCCGAACCTGCTGGGCTACAGGAGGACGAACCCCCCCTACAAGGGGAGCCAGCACCTCCCTTGCCCTTCCCACCACCATCACCTCCGTCTTATCGGGATTAGGCTTCAGTCTGCTCTACCACATCCAATCCGCCACGGCCTCCAAACACTGGGAAAGTAATGAGACAGCAGGACCTGGGTCAGTTGAAAACGAGAGGTACAGCTGAGCGCATTACAATAGTCCAGTGATGAAAGCATGGATGATAAGTGGCCAGGTCGGAGTCCAAAACATATGACTGAAGCTGCCACACCAGATGTTTTTATTTATTTATTTTTAAGTTTTTATCTGCACTCTGACAAAATTGTTCCTTGTTGAATTATGATAATAAATTACAGTTTCATAATTGTAAAATGTGCAAGTTTAGTTATTGATAAAAATGAATTAAAGTATGTATGGTAAGTAATTTAGTACATATATTACATATATGTTGATGAGGATACAATATTAAATATTGCTTTAATTGTGAATTAATTTCTATGCGTTTTGGCATATATGTTTTGTTGTAATGTATGGAGTGGAAGGTTTTTTGAATTGTTTGTACTGAATATTTTTGTTTATATTTTAAGAAAACTCTTGTGCATTTAAGTTTTTTAAAAAACTGTTAAGTTTTTTGTTTTGGTTAATTTATTGGTTTTGTGGGAGGTGGGGGTTTGGGATTTTGCAGGGGGCAGGAGCTAGGGGCAGGGGTTGGGGGACAGGTCGG
>QEPC01003117.1:350744-373401 GCA_003113815.1 Sphenodon punctatus
TTGGCCACGGCCCGGGGTCCATTTGACCACGCTTCCCGGGACCTTCCCCCGGCTAGCCCGGGAAGCGTGGTTCAAACGAACCCCATGTGCCGATTGACCGTGGCCAACATCTGGCGCGCCGCAAACAGACGTACGGGACACGGTGACCACAGGTGGGTATTCACCGTGGTTCACCGTGTCAACGTCATGTCTGAAAACACCCATTAATGATTCAAATACATGAGGACGGTGTGTATTTTGACCACAACCAATTAATGTTTAAGCAGTTATAACATTTTATTTTCCTAATGGATCTTTTTCAAACTTTGTGGATATGATGGTCCTCACAACTTACAGCCATGGTTAAAATTTCAGAAATGTAGGTCAAGCGGTTTTCTCAAAATCGGGGCTTCAGCAGTCCCCTGTTTATAATGAACAGTGGCTGTGCATTTAAGTTTCAGGCAGCTACCACTGCCTGAAAATCTTATTTCTTTGCATTATATTTTTAATCTATATTAAGGCCTAGAGAAGAAAAGCAAGAGAAAATGAGAGTGAGAAATCCCCACTCATTGTTTCCAATTAAACCATCTGTATAACATAGAAAAAACAGGACAAAATCACTTCTTCCAGAGAAAACTGAGCAGCCTGAAAGTGAAATGACTACCTTCTACTTAATTTCGGGAAATGCATTTAATCGAGTTGATTTAAATAGCTTTACTTTGCCAGGAGTAATGTAGTGGATCATGTTCATGGCACATGTTAGATAAAAGCACAAATGGGCTCCCTGTGGGAATAAAAAAGCACTGTTTATCTAAACACATGGCATGATCCTTCAAGGGATAGTGTGCACTAGCAGTTAGCAGCACAAGTCACAGTGAAGAGAGTGGTACTCAGACCCATGTTAAGTGCAAGTGCATGCACCGTCCCCTCCAGGAGTGCATTGAGTGAGCTTTATTTTTGATAATTAGTTGGAATAATAATGCAAATGAGTTTAAATAGCAATCACCCAACAACGTTTCAAAGCACTCTGAAAATGTCAGAGTTAACGCTAATAAAAATCAAAAGCACCATGTTTCCTCAATTATCACTTAGAGGGAGGTGGTGCATTCTCAGGATGATTAGTTGGAAAGAAAAAAAAAAAGCCAATGTTCAATAAATTTCAATATCTGTATCAGGTATTGAAAATAGTCATGCTAGGATGATAATGTTGGTAATTGACAGGCTCTGGACCAGTGCTACATATTTTAAAATATGCAAATATTTTTTGAGAGGAAAAAAGCTGTAAAAACTATGAAAGTCGGCAGGTCTCCACCTGTGATTTTTGTCCTTGCATAAATATTTCTCTTTCCTGGCCTGCCCGTACCACAAGCCCTGGCTGGGCCTTGAAGCCTGCATTGCCGTCCCGCAGGGAGTGGAGTTAAGTAGTGTTTCCTGCAGGCTTTGACCCAAAGAGGACAGGGCCATGCTGGAAGGGCAAACTATTTCTTTGCATTATATTTTAATCTATATTAATGCCTAGAAAGCAAGAGAATATATATACATGTAAATAAATAAATAAATAATAAAGGGGCAAAACATATTCGCCCCTTCTACCATGCTGTCCGCTATACGAAATCCATTTTTAGACATGCCGCCAATCTAGCGGATTTAAAAATCTGCTTTTAGAAACCTTGCATGGGTAGCGTTTAGACACACCTCCCCGCACCGGACGTCGCCTGGACGCCATTAGAAACATCGTGCTGGGCAGCTCACGTATTGCTGACGCACCCACCCCCTCCCCCGGGAAATGAGACACGGAGACATGATATGGATTTCAATTGGCCGCACTCTTTAATAAAAACAATCAAAGAAGTTGGTGGGATTGCTTCTAAGCAACCATGCGTCCAGTATTTTGTTCCTAACATTCCTATATTGTTAAAACCAGGTGTCTGACTTGGATATGCCCTCCAATGCCAGCACCAAATTCAACCTCAAAAACATCCCCTTCGAACAGCTCCCATGCCAAGGCCGAAGGGGAAACTTGCCCATTCGGGCACGAGTAAGATGAGGGTGTCATTAAGATTGATGGCCATGCTTGCCCTTACCCCCTCTTGACACCCCTCCCAAGGGGGACGACCTTGCCGTAGCCATGCCCTGCTTGTCAGCAAGTATCACCCACCCCCCCCATCTCTTATGGAGATTACTCTTTTCATCTATTCTATATCTACCTAACCAAGACAAAACCCTATTAACCATACTGGACCCCCGCAAGAGTGCGACATAATATTAACATTCAAATACTTCACAAGTATTCATTTCAAATTGTAATCATAAACTTAGTGCTAATTATATACTTTACTTAAACTATTTTAAATTTAAATGCCAATTAAGAATTCTGCATTCCTGAATGTGCCAAATCAATGTTATTTATATTTTATATAACTATTCTAATACTACAAAGAAGGCAAAACAAAAGTACACCTCATAAAGCTGAGGTGTTCTTCAAAATTCCTTCTTGGCCCCCTTTTGGTGACTGGTTCAACCGCAGTATTAGAGGGATGGGTGGGTGGGTGCTGCTTGCTCAGAAGATCAGCCGAATGGATGGCAAACTGCTTGGGCGGCAGTCTATTCCCTCCCCTTCCTAGTAAAGGGGAGGGACTGCCCAACCCAAGTCGACCAATCAAGTGCCGCTTTCAAAGGCACGTGACACCCGGGCCACCTATCAACAGTGCCCGGGCCCTGTACACGGGGTCTCCCGCCCCCTGTAATCAGAGGGTCTATCTCCCGCATGGAGGAGGAAGAACGGGGTGCAGAAACCCCACCCCCACCCCTGATTCGGGGTGGAGGGCCCTTCTTTTGAAAATCCGTTTTTTTTTAAAGAATGCGTGAGCTGCCCGGCACTGCTGTTTCCAATGGCAACCAGGCAACTTCCAGTGTGGGGAGGCATGTCTAAACAAAACACTACCTGCGCGAAGTTTCTAAAAGCAAATTTTTAAATCCGTTAGATTGACGGCACATCTAAAAGTGCCCTAAGTCTGGAACTCCTGAATGCATTCACTCCACTCCCCCACTTCCTACCTTCAAATCCCTCCTGAAAACCTACCTCTTCCATCGGACTTTCCCTAGCTCCTCATCCCCACAGCCTGGTCACTAATGTTCCCTCTTTGTTCACTCAGGGTCCCCTTCTCCCCTGTAACTAAGCTAAGCACATGCACCCGCAACTCTCAACTTTGTGAATGTATCCTTGTCCCAACCTTTGTTCCCCTCTCCCATGTTTATCCTCCCTTGCCTTTCCTAGATTGTAAGCTCCTTGGCTAGGGATCTGTCTCTAATTAATGATTATACATACATACTACTACTACTACTACTACTATTACTAATAATAATAATAAATAATAAATAATGGAACTCACCCACCCATCTGACATGCTATGGTGGTCACCTTCAGAGCATTGTTATGTCATAATGCTCCATAGGAGGTGGGGAGCCATGTTCTTGAGGGGGTAATTCAGTGCCCTTGGATAGCCCAGAGAAATCAGAGAAACCCAAGCAGAGGGGTTAAAAGCTGGAGACTCCACGTCAAACCCCAAAGGGGGGGTAACCCTGGAACTGGGGTAGCCAGATATGCAAATTTTTGCAGAAACCTATGAGAAATACAGGTTGCAGGGCTGCCTTGGAGCCACAGCAGCCCTGCAACCTGTATTTCTCATAAGTTTCTGCTAAAATATGCATATCTGGCCACCCTACCTGGAGCAGCGAGAAGGGGAGTCCTCTGGTGCTTGGACCTAAGGAGTTGATTGGTGAGCACCAGAACCCCCACCAGCGGCCAGTGCTTGCGAGAGCCCAGCCCTTTCTTAGTGGCTGTAGTTGGAAGGAATTTGTGCAGCAGGCAGAAAGACTCTAAGTGCTCCCTGCCAAACAACTTAGCATCAGCAAGTACCAGAGCCCTCCCTCCCCTGTGAGCTAGCTCCCAACCCCAACCTCTTTGGCCACTAGGGCTGGATTTGGTGGAGCAGGTAGGGGATGGCTCTGTTGCTCCCCCACCAATCAGCTTGTGTGTGTGTGGAGGGGGTGGTGCAGAATCCCCTTCCCTGTCCTCCATGACTGAGTGGGAGCCGCTGAGGAGAGGTTCTTGCTGCAGGAGGGCAGGAGTGGTGTTGCTGCTCCTAGCCTTTAGCTGTATGACTGAGCTGACGAACCGCCGATGGGAGGAGCAGAAACCTCAGCTCTGAAAGGATGTGGAAAAATTCACTAGGAAAGGGACAAAAGTTTCTTCCTGTGATTCCCTCCCTCACCTGCCTAAAAAAAACATTTGCATGTAAGGTGCAGCAAAACTCCTTTCACCCAGGTGTTCTGCAGGCCTTTTGTTCCAAAGAGGCACCTGCATACGGGAGGGATTGATACAGAGAATGTTGTCTAGTGCAGAGTTGGCACAAAGCATATCCAGAATATGGAAGGCTGCAGGTAAGAGAAGTCTGGGTGACAGAGGCTACACTGTATATAAAAGAGAGCCAAACTGATTTTTGTTAGATCTTAAACAAATATCCACAGCAAATATCATATCCAATGACCTTGCAAGCATCAAATGGGGTTCAGCTTCATTTGGAAATATCCATTTTCATTATTTTGGTCATTTCATTATTTAATTTCCGGACTATTCGTGCTACTGTACGTCAAAGAACAAAAAATAAATGGAACCAGAATAACCAAACAAACAGGTATATATGAATATTGTTTCAGGAGTTCATAATTATTTGGGGGAAGGGAACATATCTCAAAATGCAAATAATGTTTGTGAATTTAAAAAGTCTAATTTTTATTTGCTCAGTAAGCATTCGGGTTGAATGAAATGAGCTTTTGGCTTTTCATATTAAAATGGAAGTTTATGCCTTTGTTTTAAGGTTTTCAAGACTTTTACAGTCCACCATCCCACAGAAACTCATTTCTCACACCACATAATGTTTCTTTTTATTTACAATTATTTCTAAATGACAGAGTTCTCAAACAGTGCATTGGTCTGGAAGTCAAAGCAAAACAAAAAGAACCAGCTACAGGAAATAACCCTGAAAGAGAGAAAATAATGGTCAGTTAGCAAAAACTTGCTATTTTCTAGATCAAAACAACAAGTCAGGCTATCTTACCTTTGAAATGAATAAGCAACAATTTACTGGCATGATAGCACAGGAGGGGCAAGAATAGAGAGAGCGACAACTGCTGTTTCCTTTAACAATATACAGTAGCCATCATTTAAATGTGTCACCGGAGGATAAATCCATCAATGACTATTAGCCAAGATGATCCTCATACCCCATGGAGACACTCCTTGATGACTTATGGGGCTTTGGGCTTCCTGCTTCCTGGTGATGACCACGTGGCATTTGTTCTCATTCTAGATCATCATAAAAATTATTTAAAATCATCAATGGGTGTTTTTGGATAAGCAAGTCACTGGGGTGGGGGCCCGTGGCTCCCACGTGACTCTGCCACAGAGCATCCATGCATGTGGAGGAGAGCTAAACAAAAGGGCCGTTCCCAGTGTGGCCGTGGAGACTGACGCCACACATTTGGCTTGCCTCGCACAGCTCACTCCGGATTTCCTGGCATGGCTCCATGAGTGGCCAACAGTGGGTGTCCCGTGGCATCCAGCTGCTCCATCTTCAGATGGGCAATCGGATTGGTGGCTCATGGGTGGCCAGGCAGGGTGGTATCTCCTCTGAAAACATCCATTATGGCTCTGTTTTGCCATTTTCTTGGAACCCTAGGTAAGTTACCACACACAAAATGTTTGTGTTCACTCCTATCTGCTAACATGGATAATTAACCCTTCGGTAGGAGGCGCTGCCACACAAACAGCCTTTATCCCAAGTAAGCTCCATTTCATGTCAACATGGCCTCAGACTGGTGTCATTATTCTTTTATGCCAGACTTGTATGCTTCAAGAGTAAATAACAGAGACAAAGAAGTTCAGATGATAGCTTTTATTGGACCAACGTCTGTCAGTGAGAATATACAAGCAGTTCAGCCCACACTGACACAGGGGCATAGTGGGGGGAGGGGGTTTAGTTCTGCCCTTTTAAAATGGATTTGACGAGTTTTTAACAAGTGTAATTTTTAAATTGTTTATTTTATTATTGTTGCAAGCCGCCCCAAGCTGCCATTGTGTGCAAGAGGGTGCGGGACATAAATATAAATAAATAAATTCATTAAATAAAATAGTTAGGGAGAATGGGCCTTTGTGCAGGGCCCTTCTCCAGAATGGGCCCCACTCCAGTGGGAATAGGCACTCTACATGCATGCGGGCCCACCAGGCTTGTGGGCCTTCCTGCGGCTGCACCTATTATGCTACATCACTCCACACAGGGTCCTTCTTCAGGCATGTAACAAGCATATAAATGGCTCACAATGTACAAGACAGTGGAGAATCAGACATAGCCAGACTTTCTCTCCAACCCATCTCACCCTTTATGACCCACACCATTCCCGTCCAGATTCTGAGCCCCATACAATTCAGTGACTCGGAGCCTTCCCGTCTGTTCATGAAGATATTCTGAATGAGGCGGCATACATCCCTCCCCTGCTCTAAAGTGGGTTTCTCAAACAGGACTAGTCAAAAACAGTAAAAACTATTTCTGGGAAAGAAACTGACATTTCACAACTGATACGTTGATTTCAAAACCGAAAACCATTGACATTGCATGCTCATTATAAACCAAACTAGCATTAGAGCCCTTGCCAGGCCAGAAAGCTGAGACACCCTCAGGTTCTAGACAGATTCACCGGGTAGGGGGGAAGGGAGTTGGTCAGGAACTTCTCAGTGATCTTAGACCAAGGGGCAAGCAAACTGAAAGACTTTTCGTTCTTTTAGATGGACCACAGATCAAGTTCTGCCCGTGCCAACCCACTTCACCCCCTGGTCGGCTGATGTGTTTAAAAGCACCCTGCCAGATATGGAAGTGGAGCAAGCAGCCCCACTGGTGGTGCTCCAGAACATCCCGGATCGCCGGCCAAACTCAGGGCACCTGCCCAAAGCAGACCTGCTGTCTATCTTCTGGGGCAGACCCATGCTGCAGTTCTGGTTACAACTGGCCATTACCCTGGACAAAACTATAGAGACGCAAGCACCAGCTTAGACTGTCGGTGATCACCCGCAAGTCTATGATGCAGGGGGGGCGGGGGAGAGGGAGAGCCTTGAGAAAGACTGTCACTCAATATGGGTCAGTGTAATGCAATTTGTTTCAGTGTTACTATGCAGATTTACACCAGCTGCGGATATGGCTCCTGTTTTCTTGCAATTCTTTGAACACTCTCAAGGACTTTTTAAACGTGCAGTATTTCTCCTGCAGTTTAAAGCTGCAGCTCAGGGGTGGGTGGGTGCGTAGGTTAGACGCTCCTCCATGAACCAGACGTTACCCAGGTGCCATTAGCAACAGCGGCGCTGGATGATTCGTGGGTGTTTTTTGAGATGTGGCCTCTAAACACCTGAGAGTTGCCCAGCGCTGCTGTTTTCCTGAGCTGCAGCTTAAACTGCAGGACAAATCTCACATGTTTAAAAAGCCCCTGAGAGTCTGTTTACGGGAATTTGTTTTCCTTACCAGAGCAGCCACTTTGAAAACTAGTACAAGTTTTCAGGGTCATCTAGAAGTTGGAGGTACTTACAGGACACTCTCATTATGGCGAGGGAAGGAAGAGAAGGGTTCCGTCCTCTTATTTCCACACCCTTCCCCTGGGCTCAGCCTTTTAGTACGAGGGGTAGGGACTGGATCCAGGGGTCAGATCCAGACACTGGCAAGGGGCCAAATAAAAACTAACCACAGGCAGTATTTGGCCCCCAGGCCTGAAGTTCCTCACCCCTGGTTTATTCTGTAATCCAATGGTGCAGTCCCCAGTCCCCACAGCAGCTAGAACGAGTCAGGCTTGCTGCGTTGAGAAATCAGACTGTTTTGACAGTTGCAGAATTGTGCTAAAACTTTGGATTTTGCAGAGATGCAGGATAGCTTAGGAACACTATTACCACCTAGTTTGGCCCCTTCTATGGTGCGATAGGGAACTATATTTTAGCCATATCAGGCTTAAGAGATGCAGTGCTGCTCTCCCCCCCCCCCTCCACTTCAGCCCCGTTCACCACTACCAGCATGTGGTTCTTTTTTAGACATGTTTATCATGAGAATTACTGTCTCCCTGGCCCCTTTGGAGAACATAAATTTCTCATTTATGTATCTCAGTTTCCCCATCTTAGATAACTCTCTCCTCGAGTCTGATCCACCACATCACTTCTGGGTAAGCAAATCCGTTCGCCTATCCGTCCCTCGTCTATGCTTCATACTTTGCCCTGCTATTTTTCAGCTCCCGCAGACAAGAAAGCTGCCCTCTCTCAGATTTCCATCTACTTTCTTGAAATAACCCCCTCACCCAACATCCCCCACCCTGTAGTTCTGGGCAAGTGATTTTATTTGTTTCCTTCCAGTGACATTTAAGTGGCTTGCATGTTCATAGGTGCAGGTGCTTAGACAGCCTTTGTCAGGAAGCTGCACTGAGCCACCCCCCATCCAGCCTACGCTTTAGGGATTGTTTAGGCCCAACGTGTATCAGGAGGCCAGTACTCAAGAGATCCTAATCTCATTTCACAAGCAGTCCCCAAAAGCTGTTTTTTTCTATACATGTGTGCTCAGGTTCAGAGATGTTATCAAGAAGAGCTTGTGGTGAAGTTATTTATAGCAGCAGCAGTAGCTTTTGTGATACTAGATTGCAGTAGGGGAATATGCAGCCTGTCCAAACAGTATTGAAAGATACTCAACAAACCTCCCCTTCCCTTTCTGCCAGGGGAAAATTTTGAAATGGAAAATGAGGCACAGCAGGTTCGAGCACAGGAGAGTCTCATTCCAGTGTCCAATTGGAATGTCTCATGCTAGGATGTTCTCCTTTTAGGCACCAAAATAAACATCAACATTTTGATTTTTTTTCAAAGCTGCTGAATGGAAACAATATTGAAATTTTTCAAATGTGTCCAATTTCTATTTGTACTTGTTCGAACCAGCAGTATTGCATATTGTAGGATAGCTCAACCCACTGATATGTTATTTATGTCACTCTCTTTGGCTGAACGAGGTGCTAAGTGGTGTTTGAAAACAGGATGATTAATATAGCTTAGTGAGCACACTTTAGAATACCACTAATTCTCCTAATATAAATAAGCCAACTGAAGGGTTTATTTATATATTAAAACATTTGATATCCCGCCCCTCCTGCCAAAGGCAGCTCGGGGCGGCTTATAATATATAAAAATATAAAAATACACATATAAATATAAACAAACAAGATAAACATAAACATCTAAAAAGGGAGGAGAAGAGGGGAAAAAAGGGGGAAACCATCCCCCCTGGAAAAAGAGGAGAGAGGGGGAAAATACCCCACCCTTACCACCCCCCATAAAAATAAAAACCACCCTCACCCATCTCCTTCGCCAAAGGCCTGGAGGAACAGCCAGGTTTTGCATTGACATCGAAAAGAGGAGAGGTCTTGGGCCACCCGGGCCTCTTTTGGGAGGGAGTTCCACAGCCTCAGTGTGGCCACACAGAACGTCCTCTCCATAGTCGCCCCCCGGGATACCTGGGGGACTTCGAGAAGGGCACTCCCAGTCGACCACAGCGGCTGATCCAGAGCACGGGGAGTGAAGTGATCCCACAGATATATGGGGGCCAAGCTGTATAGGGCTTTATAGGTAAGAACCAGCACCTTGAATTGGGCCCGGAAGACTATAGGCAGCCAGTGCAGAGAATGGAGCACCGGTGTAATATGCTCCCGGCGGCCCATTGCCATAAGGTAACGGGCCGCTGCATTCTGCACCAGCTGTAGTCTCTGAACAGTCACCATGGGCAGCCCCATGTAGAGTGCGTTACAATAGTCCAGTCTTGAGGTGATGAAAGCGTGGATGATGGTGGCCAGGTCGGAGTCTGAGATGTACGGCTGAAGCCATCGCACCAGATGTAATTGGCAGAATGCGCTCCTCGCCACAGCTCCAACCTGGATAACTAGATGAAGCTGCGCATCAAGGAGCAATCCCAGGACGCTTTTAGATGAGACAAATTTGTGCATGGTTGGTAAAAAAATGCACGTTTTCATACTCGTTTAAACACCTAAACCATTTTAAATGTGCATTTGCAATGATCGTGTAAAAGCCCAAACTGTTTTGAATGTGTTTTTTAAATAATGCGCATTTTTTAAAACCGGTTTTGGCACCCCCCGGATCATCAAAGAGGCTCAAAACTGGTTTTTAAAAATGCGCATTATTTAAAAACCACATTCAAAACGGTTTGGGCTTTTACACGATCATGGCAAGTGCGCATTTTAAACGGTTTAGGTGTTTAAACGAGCATGAAAACACGTGCATTTTTTTACCAACCATGCGCAAATGTGTCTCGTCTAAAAGCGCCCCCAGACTCCTAACCTGCCCAATATCATCCACACTTTCATCACCTCAGAACTGGACTATTGTATAGAATTTAGCAGATATTCTGTAATACTCCATTAATATGAAAGGGGAATCTATTTTTCTTTTAAGTCATTCCTCTAGGGGAGAATATCACACTTTTTTTTTTGCCGTTGGCAGGCACCCCAGAAATAGGGTGTCCATTTTCTTGGCAATTCTCACTCTAGAAGTTATGTGCATACTAAGGTTTCTCACAAAGACTTTCATTCCCCTCTCCATTCCCTTCTCCAGTCTTTCCATGAGCTAATTCCACACTAGGAATGTTTTTACATGGGAGCGATTTCCCCCATATTTTAAAAGTCCGGGTTGGGGAAACTCCCATAGGGGAGATTTAAATGCTCCTGGATCGACCCCTGTGGTCGGCCAGGGACGCACTGCTAGAGGTCCCCCATGTGCGGCAGGGAGCCACGTCTGATAGGACGTTCTCGGTGGCAACACAATGGCTGTGGAACTCCCTGCCAGCTGAGGCCTGTTTGTCCCCAGATCTCCCCTCCTTTGGTCATCATTGTAAGACCTGACTGTTACACCAGATTTTGGCAAGGGAGATGGGTAGTGGGTGGGGGTTTAGGGTGGGGAAGTCAGCTTGTTTTTATGGACTCTTGCTTATTGTTTTTATTGATATTTTTATATTTTTGTATTTTGTTATTTTATTGAAATAATATTTATTATTTAAATAATATTTAAATATAATAATATTTATTTTATTGTTAGTTTTTATTGTGAGCCGCCCTGAACTGCCAGAGGTAGGAGGGGGTGGCTTAAAAATTACAGTAATAAATAAATAATTTTACAGATTGGGAAACTGAGCCTGAGACTTGCCCAAGGCCACCCAGTGAGCTCATGGTTAAAGCAGGATTTGAACTCTGGCTTTCCAGTTCCAGCATTCTATCCACGACACTGCACTGGTTCTCTGGCCAAGCTGGTGTCTCCCTCATTGGGGTCTCTAGCACCAGGTATTTCTGTGGCGGACCAAGGTTAAGGGGGATTTAATCTCTTGCCCTCAAGGGTCCCTAAGTGCGTGCATTGTGCTAAAAATAAAACAGTTAAGGTGATTGTGTTGGGTTGCAAAACATCACTTAAGAAGTGGGTAGAGAAAGGGTTAATTCCCCAGCATGGATGTCTCTTGGGTCTGAACAGCTGAGGGCTCTGTCGTCTACTAGAGTGTTGATTAGGGTTTGTGTCTGTAATGGTGCCGATCATGTGGCCAGATAACCCTGCGATATCAACCTAGGTTGGGAGCCTAACAAGAGACAGAACCTAGCGTGCAAGACCCTGCCTTAAGCAGGGCTTCCCTGAAGGCTGGCTGGCTGGAGGTCAGGCCAGAGGGTCAGGAACCTAGAAGAGGTTTGTCCCAAAGTGGATGGCTGGGAGTCCAGGGTGAGGCTCACTGATGGTTAATTTGAGACTCTCCCTCAGAGTGAGGAGGACTGACTTGCAAGGAGAGTCTGTTTTATGTTTGCACAATTCTGTTCCTACACATTTATGTTTGCATTTGGCACTGGTAATAAGCAAAGCAGCCTGTTGAAGGAACCGGAGTGTGTGTGGAGTGTTTGACCCTCATCCTGGAGGGACTCAGACACTGACAGGGTTGCCCTTGTACACGGATCTGTTGTAAAACTTAAAATCTCATGGGAATTGTCGAGTTTCAAATGCAGTAACACTGATCTCACCTTTACAAAGGTCGCCAAAAAAAAGTTCTCTGCTTCCACATCATCATCATCATCATCAAACAAACATGCACTAATCCCAGAGCTACGTACATTTAGCTAACATCTTTGACGATTCACAGGGAACTAAAGAAAAGCCAGCCTTTGCATCCATGGTGGGTGGCCTCAAATACAGAGGCCCAAGGGGGAAAAAAAAGTTTGATCACTTTGAAAAGAGACATTTGGCTTTGACCATGCAAAATTGTCAATTCCACATGAATATTTGTACAAATCTGTAAATCAGCCATAATTTGAATATGAAAATTCATCATCACATGATGTCCCCTAACCCTCATATGCACACACATAGCTTGCTATGCCATTATGACCCCTCTCACTCTCATACGTACACAGACAGACAGACAGACACAGATCCAGCTGAGACTTGCACCCTGGGGTCTACGCCCTGTTACAATAGGGATTTTTAGGGTTTTTTATTGTATTGTTTTGTAGTTTTACTATTTTTCTTTTTGTGCTTTTGTTTTTGTAAACCGCCCTGAGCCTACGGGGAAGGGCAGGATATAAATGTAATTAATTAATTAATTAATTAATTAAATAAATAAATAAATAAAAATATGCTATGCCATATCCCCCACATCATTCACTCTTGGGTAGGGCAGGCACTCATTCTCCCCGTCCTCTCCTGATCGCATCAAGCTAAGACAGGAACAGGCTTCCCCTTTGTAAGGCCTGTCATTGAGCCTCAGCTGCTGCCATTGTGGGTCAGTTCTGGAGAAGGAAGAGGAAGGGGCGGGGCTTACCATCTGGCCAATCAGAGGCAAGTTTAGTCTCTTTCCTTTCCATCCAGCCTTGAAAGGAGGACGAGTGGGAGTGGGCAGGGCTATGCTCAAATTTCAGCTCCAGCAGCTCAGGCTGACTTGGCTGTGTGTGGCAGGGAGCAACGTGGCAGTGTTTCTACTGATAAAACATAAGGGCTCCTTTTAAAATTTTGCCTAGGTTTTCACAAAACCTAGAGCTGATATTGGAATTAAGATATTAATGAATTTTTTAATAAAAACTAAAAATGGTAGACTAGCTGCCATTTGCTACTATTTGGCTGAGCACAAAGATGCTTTTTGTAGATACAGAAAATCCCACAATATTTGGGAACCCTTTGAAAGTGGATCTGGGAAGAGTGTGTCAAAGGAGAAGCTGTTTCACTTGTTAGAACAAGCACAAAAGAAAAAGAGAGGACACATGGGAAGAGGAGTTTCCTTCGTTACTCATTTACCAGTTTAAACCTGCCAACCAGCATTAAATTAACATTCCCTTCCTGGCTTCCCCCCACCCACCACCCACCCCCATCACCTCTCTTTGATCCCTAGTAAATGACAAATTAGAAACCACTCTCTACATTCTGCTGGAGGAAAATATTAAGAATGATCCAGCTGAAAGTTCAGCCTCTTTGTCTGCTTGCACAGGACTCAAGTGACACCCTTTGCTTTAGCCTGCTGATTTATAATCAACCGCCTGCAATAAACTTTTAACAGGATCCCAACTTCCTTTATGGTCATGGTGGCAGTGTTTGCACAATATCAAATGGTAGTAGCTTTAACCGATTGGGTCTTCTGACATGACTCAGAGGCATCAGCATTTACTTTGCAAACGGTTTGCAGAGTCAAGGGACTTAATGATCTGCCCAGGGTGTCATAGACAAGCTGAGTGGGAAGTAGGAGGAGAAATCTTCCAAGGTCTTTTGTTTGTATTGAAATGGATTCTCTGTTCTTTCACCTCTGTCCTTCTGCATCTCTGCTGAGATAGCACTTTAGGATGCTGTGCACAATGAGGGCGGGTTTCCCTCACACCTCCACAAAATGTTCAATTTTTGGAGGATTGTTTTACTTAGCTCAGAATCTAAAAAACATAAGTTCCTTGCCCATAAATCACCCTGTGCTTATTTGCAGAGTCTGTAAGATGAGATAAAGGAAAGACAGCTTGACAAACTGCTGGGAGAAGGGAAGAGGAGAGAGAAAAGAGGAGTGGGGGAAGGAAAGAGACATATCGACAGTCTTTCTCAGATTATGTCATAGGTTGTGCGAAGGGTGCAGTGAGATTGAGAACATGTTTTCAGACTCTGAGACTTGCTATTGCTACACACATCAGCTGCAGAAAGCGCTGTAATAAATATCAGTCACAAAAAGCATTACGTCACGCTTGAGGAAAAGCCAGAAAACATTTCTGGCAGCCAGAGGATGAACTCAGACTCAAAAATATTCACTTGGGATATAGCCAAGTCCAAGTGGAAAATACTGGTATTGCAGACTTTAAAGTTCTCTGCAGCTGCTTGTATTTTCTATCCTCCGAACATCACATTGTCATCTTTGCCTGCATAGATAGCATAGATTCTTTACAGTCCTGAGAAGTACCTGGCACTGCCCACCAGGGATTCAGATGTCCACACAATAGAGTAGGGGACATGTTGCAAACAACAAACCAAATATCTGGCAAATTTGAAAAACACGCTTTCTTCTCTCTCTGACAAACCCAATATCCCCTGGGTTCTGGAGCACTGGCTGGCTTTGCAGAGCCATCGCATACCAGAATACACTGTGTAGACCCTGGTTCCAGCTCCCCTGCAATGCCCACCCTGTTTCCCCATTGGGGATAGAGCCATAAATGCTTTGGAGGATAGAGCCATAAATGCTTACAAGTTGGGGCTTAAACTCCTGGTTACCTGTAGTTGGGAGTGGTTAGCAGGAGATGGCTCACACTCCATCACCTGTACATCTCTCAAGCTACTGTAGCGCTGGCCTCTGTTGGAGACAGGATACTGGGCTCGACAGACCATGGGTCTGACCCAGTATGGCACATCTTATGTTCTTATGCCCCTATAGATAATAAAGCAATCCAGCAACCACAGGAAGCTGATCAGAACAACACTATTCGTTATATGTAAAGTGCTCTGAGTGCCATGGCAGGGGGTGCAATATAAAAATAAAAATTGATGATGATGATTGATTATTATTCCTGCCTTGAACCCAAATCAAGCCTCTTCTTGTCCCTTACCTCCTGACCCCTGCCTGAGCCCGTCCTGATCCTATCCCGAGCCTACTCTTAGACTCTCGACCCTATGCTCCTAGCTGCCTGACACTTGCCTTGCCTGAAGCCTACCCTGACCCTGGTCTCCTGAATCATGCCCACTCCTGACTCCTGGATGCTCTCACTCCTTACACCCAGTTTTAGTTGTTATTTATGTTTTTATTTTGTTCAAGTGAATTTAGTGTTTTATGAAGGTTATGAAATGATGGCTCTAGAAACAAGAGTCCTTTATTTTCCAGCCCACTAACTCTAGCACAGATTGTGCCAACATAGACTTCTTTGTGCTGCTGCACCAATGGCCCTTTTTATATGGGCCACGAGTGCGGGGGGGATTGGTGTGCGTGCGGTAGTGTGTGGGGGCCAGTGTACACAGATGCACATCGATCCCCCCCTGCATCCCCATGCATCCCCACTCATGAAGCAATTGCTGTTTGGGGCAATTGCTCTGTGAGTGGGTGATGGGTGGAAGTGGAGGTGCATGCGTGTTTCGTGCGCACACGCATTCACACCCACCCACCATGGGATTTACACAGGCAGCACTCACTCACGTCCAAACAGCAGATCAGCATGAGTGGGCCCGCCTCGTTTATAAAAGGCCAATGAATCTCAATTGTGAAACCCTTGGGAGGTGAATCCAGTCTTCATGCCCAATCTTGAGTGAGACTCCCAGTTAGGGTCAATTAAGGAATCTCTTTTATGTAACAAACTGCCCATAAACAACCACAAGGGCACCCTATTGTCTTCCTTCAAATCCCTCTGTAAAATTCTAGAAATTCACGAGATTTAGGCAATTAGTATGCTTAGGCTGCTGCCGATTGTGCTGATGGGTGTCCCTCTTTTCCTTGCAGTCCCCTTCTATGTGACTCCATCTTTTGTCTTTCACTTGACTTGTAAGCACTTTAGAGCAGGGACCATCCTTTTATTATAGGTACGGCGAGGATATCAGTCCATGACTTGTCTGCTAGACTTTCCCACAATAGATGGAATAAATTATAATACCCAGCCAGCAGCAGATAGCTACTTTCAGCACCAACTGCCCTGGGTCTTGATTTGAGCATACAGTCTAGAGTATGCAGTCTCAACCAGTGGGTCATGACTCACTGGTGGCTCCCAGGAGGGTCTTTCTTAGGTGGGCCCTAGGGTGGCCTGAGGGTCTATGAGCCAGAGCCGGCCTTACCATGGGGCGGCTTGTGGTGGCCACCCCGGGCCCCACTCCTGGGGGACCCCCTCACTTGGGGTCCCCCTGAGTCTTGGCCAGGGGGAAAGAGGGAGAGGTGGGGCCTCTGCCTTTCTCTTACTCCCCCTGGGCGAGTCCGAGACAGGCAGCGGAGGGAGTCAGTGGGAGTGAGGGAGAGGCAGAGGTCCCGCCTCTCCCTCACACCATGCCCCCCCCTCCGCTGCCTGTCAGTCTCGGCCAGGGGGAAAGAGGGAGATCTGCCTCTCTCTCACTCCCCCTGGCCAAGACTGACAGGCAGCAGAGAGGGCCAGCAGGAGTGAGGAAGAGGCCCCGCCTCTCCCACACTCCCTAGCAATGTCCAGTGGTGGAGGGCAGTGTGGTGGAAGATTTAATCTGCCACTGCTGTGCCCGCCCGAGTATGGATTTAATCTGCCACTGCTGTGCCCGCCCGGCGCAGGGCCCAGGATGGTGGCGGATGGTGTAAGTACCCCAAAATTGCTGGGCTTGGGGATGGGCAGGGGGAGTGCCCCTACGCCCATCCCCAAACCCAGGCCTGGGTAGCTCCTCCAGACTGAGCCAGGTAGCACCCCCTGAGCCAGGTAGTGCCCCTAGGCCCGCCGGTTGCTTTGCCGCCAGCGGGAGAGTAGGGCCCTGTATTTCTTCCCTGCCCTGGGCCCCACAAATCCTAAGGCGGGCCCTGCTATGAGCACTGCTGCAGTAGCAGCATCACATCTGCCCCCATGTCCACTCCTGCCATTTGTTCTGACCACCTCAAGCCAGAGTCCTGGGTGGGATAGGGAGAAGAGGGACATGGCTTCCCACCTCGCTGCTTCCCATCACTTGCTGCTTCTAGCTGCCTCAAGCCAGCTTCCTGTTGCTGCCAAGATGGATGTCCCACCCACCCACTCCCACTGCTGTGGTCAAGATTATTGTGCTGCCAGCACAATAATAGACAGCGAGTCGTGACCCACTGGTTGAGACTGCATACTCTAGACTGTATGCTCAAATCAAGGCCCAGGGCAGTTGGTGCTGAAAGTAGCTATCTGCTGCTGGCTGTCTAGTTAGCTTTCTGTTCAATAACACACAGCAGAAGTTTCTTCAAAACAGAACTTTACTAAGAGCTCAGAAGACATGCTTCCATACAGACTGCATGGGACAAGATGGAGGCAAGAGAGAGAAGAGAGGAGACAAGGAGGGGGAAAAAACCTGTTTCATCCCCTGACCCTCCCCCTATTAGACAAGCCCCATATGAAGCTTGCAGGGCTTGCAATGGGCTTTTACTTGTGACTGTTGCACAACCCAACACCCCTTCTCAACAGTCACTAGTCAAACCCACTAGGTTCATTCTTCTTAATCGCTAGCAATGGCGTTCCCCTGCTAGTGACTTCATGTACACATCCGCTGTCACATCCTCTGTAGGACAGTATTGCAGATCTAGGAGTCCTTGTTCCTCTGAGTCTTTCAGGAAATGGTATTTTACATCAATGTGCTTGGTTCTGGGGTGGATTCTTTCTGTTTGTGCCAGCACTATACATCCTTGGTTGTTTTCCAGGATCAGCGTGGGTCTGTCCAATTTTTGCCCCAGATCATTCAGAAGCTGTTGCAACCAGATGACTTCTTGGCTGGCGTGTGCCGCTGCCATGTACTCTGCCTCCGTCGAGGAAAGTGTCACAGAGACTTGTTTCCTACTGCATCAGCTGATGGGTCCTCCACCAAGCAAAAATAGGTACCCACTGGTAGATTTTCGGTCCGAATGGTCTCCAGCCCAATCTGCATCCATGCACCCTATCAGGTCTGACATGGAAGTTGCTGGGAGCTCTAGCTTGAGGTGCACAGTCCCTTTCAGGTACCATAAGACCCTCTTCACTGCGTTCCAATCCCTTTGGGTTAGGGCTGAGACCTAGGGGTGGGAAGTTCGGTACATCCGGTATCCGATACTGCCGGTATTTTGCTCTACCGGCAGTATTGGATTACTCTGGTATTTGGGGGTACCGGTACCGGTTCCCCGTGCTGGATTTTTTTACATTGCGGCCATTGAAATGAATGGCCGCAATGTAAAAAAAGAAACAAAAAACCCCCAACTACTTTCCCTCCCCAGTCCAGGCTGTGCGGGTGGAAGGGGGGACACCCCTCCACCCACCCTGCCCAGCCTGGATTTAAAAAAAAATAAAAATTCCCCGAAGTCCCTGCTAGTGCGGGCTCCGGGCCACCGCTGGCGACCCAGAGCGTGCACCAGCAGGTAGGTACTGTGGTACTAGGGTGATCCCTGGGGTGGGGGGTGGTTTAGCACCCCCTCACCCCAGGGATTGCCTAACTTTGGCGCTCCGGGCGGCGGTGGAGGTGGCGATGGCAGTACGGCGGTCTGGCGGCTTCAGCGCTGGCTTGTGGCTTCAGCGCTTACTAGGCCTTCCGGGGAACTTCCGGGTTTCCCCAGAAGGCCTAGAAAGCGCTGAAGCCACCAGCCAGCTCTGAAGCCTCCGGACCGCTGTGCTGCCACCACCACCTCTGCTGCTGCCTCTGCTGCCCGGAGCGCCAAAGGTAGGCGATCCCTGGGTGGGGAGGTAGGCTCAGGTGATCCCTGGGGTGGGGGGGTGTTAAACCACCCCCCACCCCAGGGATCACCCTAGTACCTGCTGGTGCGGGCTCTGGCTCGTTGGCGGCGGCCCGGAGCCTGCACTAGTAGGGACTTAGGGTTAAAAAAAAATAATTAAATCCAGGCTGGGCAGGGTGAGTGGGGGGTGCCCTCCCTTCCACCCACACATCCTGGGAGGGGGAGGGGGGAGGTATTGTTTTTTTCCCCCACTGATTTCAATGGGGACAGTTTCCCATTGAAATCAACGGAATAAATCCGGTACCGGTATAACGGTTTTAATCCTGTAAACCGGGTTTTTGTAAACCGGTAAAACCGGTAACCGGTTTTTTGCCAGATGTCCCACCCCTATTGTCTACACAGTATACCTATTGACACCGCAATGTCAGGCCTTGTGATTGTGTCAATGTACAAGAGCTTTCCTATCGCCTTTCTGTATTGCTTATTGTCTGGCAGCAATAAGCTCAGTTCTTTAATCTCCTTTAGGTAGCTGGTTTCCATAGGGGTATTTGCTGCCTTCGCACCCTCATGCCGAAACTTTCTATCATCTCTTCTATTGCCTGTCTTTGGTTGAGAAGATAGCTTCCGTCATCTTCTCTTTCAATTTGTATTCCAAGGTAGTGCGTTATGTTACCCAGGTCCTTAGTTTCAAAGTCCTGATTAAGAGCTCTCATTGTTTCACACTTGTCCCCTTCTTGATCAAAGCATACGATAAGGTCATCGACATAAATTAATACACAGATTCACCTGCCCCTTAGTCTCTTTGTGTATAAACAGGGATCTGCTTTGCTCCTGGTAAAATTTTCCCTCATGATCACCTTGTTTATTTTAGTGTTCACGCTCTGGCAGCCTGCTTAAGCCCATATATGCTTTTGTGCAGTTTGCATACAAGATCCGGCCTTTCAGAGTCTGCAAACCCCGGTGGTTAGTCCATGTAAATATCTTCCTTCAACTCACCATTTAAGAACGTTGTTTTCACGTCCATATCTTGACTTGCATTCCTCTTCCAGCAGCTATACTTAACAATGTTCTGATTGTAGTGTGCTAAACTACAGACGCAAATGTTTCATCGTAGTCTTCTCTGTACTTTTGGGAGTATCCTTTTGTGACAAGTTGGGCCTTGTACCGTTCAATATTTCCCTGTGCATTATACTTTATTTTAAATGTCCATTTACCCAACCTATAGTCTTTCTCCCTGCGGGCAGTCGAGTAAGTGTCCACATTGCATTGTCCTGCATGGACTTGATTTCTTCTTCAGCCACTCTTACCCATTTTTCTGCTTCCCCTTCTGACATCTGTGAGATGTCCTCCCAGGATGCTGGCTCTGACAATTTACTGGTACTGACTTTGTAGGACAGTCGAATGGGGGGAATGCCTTTGTTAGACCTCTTCGACTGCCTTGGCTCAGCATCAGCAGCTGGCTGTGTCTGTTCCTGCACTTCTGTTTCCTTTGTGCCAATTTCAACTATTTGTTCAGAGGATTGCTCCCTTTCAGTGGTTTCGTCCGTAGCTGATTGTTCTCCCTCGCCTGAACTTTGGAGAGTCATCACACTGTTGCTTGAGTTTTCCACAAAGGTCACACTGTTACTAATGGTTATTCTGTCTGTGTGTGGATCCAGGATCTTGTACCCTTTGGAATGCTCAATGTATCCTATGAGGATGCCTTCCACTGCTCTGTTTTGCAGCTTGGTACGTATCCCAGACTCCCATGGAGTCTGGGATATATACATAAATCTTACTTCCAAATACTCTAATGTGGCCCACACTAGGTTTTTGACCATGCCACAGTTCGTATGGAGTTTTCCTCACTGTTCTAGAATACAGCCGATTTTGTAGGTAGGTAGCAGCGACTGCTGCTTCGCCCCAGTATCTTTCTGGTAGTCCAGAGTCTGTTAACATGCATCTAACCATTTCGGTTAGTGTTTTGTTTTTTCCTTTCAGCTGTTCCGTTCTGCTCAGGTCTATATGGCACTGTCTTTTGGTGCTTAATTCCATGGAGTCCCAGGAAGTCCTCTACATCCTTTACTGTGAACTCCCCTCCATTGTCAGTCTGCAGTGTCTTTGGTCTGCACTGGAACTTGTTGCTTGTCATGGTCACATAGTCCTGAAGTTTGTCAAATACTTCATCTTTACTCTTCATGACGTACATGATCGTGTACCTTGAATAGTCGTCAATGAAAGTTACCATATACTGGTTGCCTCCTAGCATGGGAACCTTTATTGGACTGTAGACGTCGCTGTGTACAAGATCAAGCAGTTTCGTGGCTCTATTCTAACTCTTCTTAGGAAGCGTAGCCCTCGTGACTTTGATGCAACAGTCGCATTTCATGATCACGGGACACGTTGATACCTTAAGGTCTTTGGTCAACTGCTGTCTGTGCATTTCCTTGATGCTGTCTGGGTGTTTGTGTCCCATGCGTCTATGCCACAGGTGGATGCTGTCATCGTGTGGTTTGTGTGCAGTGAGCTTCACCTGTTGTTTCGCTATGCTCAGAAGGTACAGGTGCTCATCTGCAGTGGCTCTGACCAGTATTTTTGTCCCACTTTGAATTGTGCATTTGTCTCCCCGGAAACAGATGGTGAGCCCATTCGCTGCCAGGTGCCTCACGGACAGGAGTCCCCCTTCTAAGTTGGGCACATAGAGCACATCTTTCATGGGTATGGTCAGTGTGCCTCCCTGTGACTGGTTGCAGTACAGGAATCCTTGTACAATTTCTTCCACATTGATGCTTCTCCCATCTGCAAGGTAGATCCTTTCTTTACTGCTTAGATCCAGTCCTGTGAAGAATCCTTTATTGCTAGTCATGTGGCTCATTGCCCCAGAGTCTACACACCAATTTTGGATGAGCTGTCTTGTGTTGCTTGAAGCACCCACTCCATTGTTCAGCGACTGTGTTGCTGTTTCTGACTTTAGCCCTCTGCTTCTGTGTTCGTGGAGACAGTTTCTGCTGTTCTGCTTTCCATATATAGCAGTTTTTCTTTAAATGTCCCTCCTTTTTGCATCTGAAGCATACTCTGGTTTCCCTCTTAGGAGCTTTGTCTGAGGTTTTCAGTGCAGTCTCATTACCCTGCTTTAGATCATTCTGCAGGTTCTCCTTTCTGCGCTGGAATTCATCCGCAAGTCTACCTTTAACAAATTCCAGCTTCAGTTCAGCCTCTGGCCTTGCCTCCAGGGCAATGATGAGGGTACTGTAAGATTCAGGCAGGCTGCAGAGGAGTAGGGCTACCACATGGGTGTCCTTTATATCTTTTCCAGTGCCACGCAGCTGTGCTGCTACTTCCAACATGGCATTTATATGCTCCTGCATTTCACTTTCTTTGTCAAGCCTCATTTTGTATAGTTTCCTCAGTAGAAACAGTTTGCTATTCAGGCTAGTTCTCTCGTGCAAGTTTTGCAATGCAATCCACATGCCTCTTGCTGTGGTCTCACTTCTTATATGGATTAGCTGGTCATCTTCTACCAATAAACTTACTGTAGCATTTGCTAACCTATCCTTTTTATCCCATTCCTTGTGATTTGCTGCTGGTCTGTTTGTGGTAATCAGCTCCCATAGATCATCTTTAGACAGCAGCATTTCCACTTTAAACTTCCACAATGGTAGTTTACATTGTTCAGCTTTCCTACTGAAAGACTGAGCTCTGAGCTGCTTGCCATACTTGCTTCCCTCCCTTTCCCCTTCTGGGATTTAGGCCTTCTTACT
>QEPC01003117.1:375937-396836 GCA_003113815.1 Sphenodon punctatus
TCATCTTTAGACAGCAGCATTTCCACTTTAAACTTCCACAATTGGTAGTTTACATTGTTCAGCTTTCCTACTGAAAGTCTGAGCTCTGAGCTGCTTGCCATACTTGCTTCCCTCCCTTTCCCCTTCTGGGATTTAGGCCTTCTTACTCACAGTCAGTAGGCCTCTCTGTCTGGGAGTTTTCTTTCACAGTCTGCACTCCTTCTGGGCTGCTTCTAGTCTTAAAAATTGCCTTGAAGATGTCCGGGGCCCATAACCTATTGTAGAGTTAGCTTTCTGTTGAATAACACAAAGCAGAAGTTTCTTCAAAACAGAACGTTACTAAGAGCTCAGAAGACACACTTCCATACCGTACAGACTGCATCAGACAAGATGGAGGGCAGAGAGAGGAGAAGAGAGGAGACAAGGAGGGGAAAAAAGGTTTCATCCCCTGACCCTCCCCCTACTGGGCAAGCCCCATATTAAACTTGCAGGGATTGCAATGGGCTTTTACTTGTGACTGTTGCACAATCCAACAAAAATAACCCCCAACCTGCTGCTGTTGCTGCTGCCACCTGGGCACTCCACATGCTGGACTTTTTTTAAGTTGGGTCCTGGATTTTTTACAAATGTTTTGATGGGTCTTGCCACAAAAGGTTGAGAACCACTGAACTAGAGGATGCAGCAGCCCTGCTTACAACCAGCTGTGCTCATCCCACCTGCCTTGGCTAGCTGGCATTTGGAAGGTCTCCTTTGCATGGTAGCAGCAGGGCTGGCCTTACCACAGGGAGACCTGGGGCGGCTGCCCCGGTCCACGCTCTTTCTGAGGGCCTTGCAGTGGCCTCTATTTTCACCAGGACAAGTTGTGAGAGCACCACTCCCTCTCAGTGGGGCCCCAAACATGCACATCTTCAGGGCACCGTAGAGGTTTCCCCAAGGGAGAGGGGCCACCAGGGCCCCTGTATTTTATCTTTGCTGTGGGCCCCGCAAATTTTAAGGCCAACCCTGGAAAGCAGGTGCACTTTCTGTGAGCTGCCTTAACCATACCATTTATGAGGGTGTCACCATCCAGCCTGCCCCTCACGTGTGTAGCCTGGGATCCATCTTTGTCTCCTTCCTCTCCTTTACACCTCAGATTCAGGCTGTTACTAAATCCTTGTCACTTTGCTCTGTATAATACTGTTAAATTCCGGCCCTGCCTTACTGTTTCCACTGCAAAAAAAACCCATGCTCTAAACCATCTCTCACCTTGACTACTGCAACTTCCTCCTTACTGGTCTCCCCTGCTCTGATCACTTTGACCACATTCAGCCCCTCCTCTCCACCCTACACTGGATCCCTCTATGTGAACACATTCAGCACAAGCTTCTGGTTTTTGCATTAAAGGCTCTTCCATAGCTTTGCTCCCCTATATCTTTCCACTCCTGTATCCTGCTGCACTCCTGCCTGGGAGCTTCGCTCTTCCTCTACCTCAACCCTCACCTGCTTGCAACTCTCTTGATCCTCTAAACGTCTTTGGCCCTTTCTCTCTTGCTGCCCTCTATGCCTAGAACTCCCTCCCTGGATATGTTTGCTCTGCCCCCTCCCTCCCAACTTTCAAATCCCTCCTGAAAACCTACCTCTTCCTTCAGGCTTCCCCTGGCTCATCATGAGTGAAATTGTGTCCTCCCACCCCCCGCCCCAAAATCTCTTCCCTGTAACTAAGTTATTTAAGCACGTGCACCTGCAAGTTCTCAACCTCATGAATGTATCCTTGTCTTTTCTGATGGTCACCACTCCCTTGTCTCCCCCTTCCTTTTCTCTCTTAGATTGTAAGTCCTTTGGGGTAGGGACCTATCTATAGCTATTCGTTGTTCAGTGCCAGGTTCACTACTAGTGATATATAAATAAATAAATAAATAAATAAAATAATAGTGTTCCAATCCCCTGTCAGCTCTCTCCAGGGACATGTGTGAAAGTGTTTGGGGTGGGAGGAGCTGAATTGGTCCATTGAGGCTCTTTCTTTCTAATACCTCCATTCTTTCAAAATTACATCTAATCATGTTTGGTTATTGTTGTTTCAAATAGCTACTCATCACTTTCTCCCTCAGCAGCTCCATCTGGTAGGTAACATTCCTCACACTGATTGCTCTTTGGATAAAAACATGCTCACTGGGGCCTACTCTGAATTAGTTTTTCCTTTTATTTCCACTCCACATCCTTAGCATGCCTGGGCTAACATCCAGAAAAGATCATCAGTCAAACCACCTTTATCTTTCTTAGTACCTTTGCCCTAGTACAGTTTCCCCTCCACTAAACTAGTATTATCCACTGTATTTTTAACAATCCCCAATAGATAGTCACCCGGGGGATTTGAAATGAAGTATGTCATCCTTGGTTCCTTACCAAGGAAACTGGTCAGGGAGGGGGAGCAGACAGAAAGACAGGGATGTGTGCAGGGGTGAATGTGCAAGGGGGTAAAGGGGACTGAGGTGGCTAGGAGTTGGGGACTTGTACAGGAGGAGCTGCACACAGGCTAGATGGGGGTTGATGGACTGGAAAGAGTATCAGGGCAGGGGGTCTGCAGGGACAGAGGTTTGGGGGGCAGAAGGGGAGCAGGACAAGTGTATCTAGGGAAGGGGGTATATGGAGGGGTGGATGCTGAGGGGGGCATTCAATTGGGTAAAGGGGAGTGAGGTGGGGGTGGCTAGGAACTAGGGATTGAGGGGGGAGTTGTATGTAAGCTAGTTCGAAGGTGCAGGAGGTGGTTTCTGCGGTAGAGTTGGGCAGGGAAGGGATGCTATGCAGGGGAGTCTTCAGGGACAGGAAGTACACAAATGGAGTTGCAAGGGGAATGAGGAACTAGGAACTAGGGACTCATGCAGCAGGGGGAGCTGCATACAGGCTAGAGGAGGGATGCTGGACAGGAATGTGTGCAAAGGGATTGGGTAGAAGACAGCCCCTTCCTGGTTGTCTAAGTTTGTTTATTGGCACTGTACAGAGCAGCAGAGTTTGAAGCCTGGCCAGCTCTGCCCTGCTTCAGCACCACAGCTACATAATCCTGCACTTACCCCTCTGCCCTCCATGTCAGTCCCCCCTGAGCCAACTTTGCTCCTAGCAAAAGCCCAGCCACGTGGCAACCTGGCAGCAGCCTGTGCGCACTTGGATGCTGATGGGATGGTCAGAAGGGAGGCAGCAGCGACGCAGCTTGGATCCCCTTGCAGTGGTAACAGAAGAGAGGGAGAGAGGGGCAGGCGGCCAGGACAAAGGGAGGCAACATGGAGGTCTGGACCTCCAGGTGATGCAACAGTAGAGGGGAGAAGGCAAGCCAGATGGGAAGTAAAGCAGCAATGCGGCTTGGCCTTTGGGGCAGTGGTGGCTTCAGCAGGCAAGGAAGCCATGGTGTGGCTTGGATCCCCAATGGAGGGATGAGAGGTTGGAAAGAGCAGCTGGAAGGCAAGATGGCATGGCCCGAATCCTAGGGAAAGTAGCAGAACTGCAAAGGAGCGGCTGGAGGGGATCCAGGCATTGGTGGTCCCTTGCAGCTACACTGGGGCCCATGGGCCCCATATTATAGCAACACGCCTCAAGCAAAGACAATTTAGGAAGAAGGGGACTCTGGGAAGGGGAAGGATGGTCAGGTCACAGAAGAGGAGCAAAGTTCCCCGATGGGAAAGCAGTGGGAAATGAGAGTAGAAAGATAGGGAGGAGCAAGGGTCAAAGTGGGCTACCTGCCTGCAGAAATGCTCCGTGAAGCTCAAAAGCTTGAATGCACTCACCAACAGAAGCAGGTGTACTAAAAGGTATCACAGGGATGTAATTTATATTGATTTACGGATCTGTATTAATTACAGATCCATATTTCAAATTTCCAGATTTCGGATTCATATTTCCGGATCTCCGTAAAGCTCACTGGAGCAGTGCCACGGGGATGGCATTGGCTTGGCACCACTCCAATGAGCTTTATGGGGGAAGAGGAGGCAGATGGAGGGGCTTTGATGGATGATGGCCAGCAGGGGATGGGGAAGGCCTGACTCCCTGGGCTGGCTCACGGCCTGGCTGCAGTGCCGGCTTCTCTTCCAACTCCTGGCTGCTTCTGCTCCTTTGCTCCTTTCCCGGGCTGCCACCATTCAAGCTGAGCTGGGTTCTTCCCACGCTCAGCTTTTCTGAGTGTGGGGCAGGGCAAAGAGGCCTCTTCTGGTGTGCAGGACCTGTGCATCCCCCTGCTATGGATCTCCAGAGTAGGGGAGCGTGCAGGTCCTATGTGCCGGAAGAGGCCTCTTTGCCTTCCCCCTGCTCAGAAAAGCTGAGCGCGGGAAGGGGAGCAAAGAGGCCTGTATTCCAGCATACAGAACCTGCTCATCAGAAGAGGCTTCCCCCCACTCAGAAAAGCCCAGCGCAGGAAGAACATGGCTCAGCTTGAGCAGCAGCGGAAAAGGAGTAGGGGAGCAGCAGCGGCCAGGACTCAGAGGAGCAGCCAACACTGCAGCTGGGCAGTGAGTTAGCCCAGGGAATCAGGCTATCCCTGTCCCCTGCTGGCTGATCCCCATTCAAAACTGGGTGGCAATCAGCCAGCAAAGCCCCTCTGCCCCCCCTCCTCCCCCGTAAAGCTCATTGGAGTGGCGCCAAGCCAATGCCATCCCTGTAGCACTGCTCCAATGAGCTTTATGGAGATTTGGAAATCCAGATATCCATAATCATCGTAGAATTTATGAATGAATCTGTAATTGCCATTTTGGGGCAGTTACAGATTCATCTAAATCCGTAATACCCATCTCTAACATCATAACCATTCTGTCTCTTGTTGCTCTTATACATGGGACCAATTCAGCAACCACAATCTAAACACCTGATGGTGAAAAGCAGATGACAAACGTTGCCTTTTTCGATAACCAGGAGCGACCACTGGTCAATGCTACATTTTCCACTTTGTCACCAGTTCTACTATGAGGGCTGAGAACTAAGGTCCCTGCAGCCATTTCACGCATGCAAACTGATTCCACAGCAAGGAGAAATGCAGTCCAAATTCTGAGGATTTAAAACAAAGTTTTAAAATCCTGTGCTAGGGAGATGTTGAGGAGCCCCAAGAAAAGTTGTTCTCCTATAAATAAGCTAAATCCCATTCTATGTTCCACTGTCCTTCTTTTCTCTTTAGCCATTGCCTGTAGAAATGCATATTGGGGGGGGGGGGGGGCGGGAGAGTGGTGTGGAACAGCAGGGAAGAGGATTGCTTCATAACTATGGATAGCAACCTATGGGGAAAACAGTTACCAACAATAGCCACACTAAAATACTTAAACAAGCACGATTCCTTGGCAACCTTTACTTCCATTACGTTGCTCGCACATGTCAATATTTACAGACCCTGCCATTTCCTGTTCTTGCAAGAACAGCCATGGCAAACTTATCAAGGACCTGGAAGAATAGAGGGATCAGTTTGACAACCAAAATTAGACTGTGAAAGGTAATTGTGTGGCCAACAGTCATATATGGCTCCAAAAACTAGAGTGAAAAAGACTGGCATTCTGAGATTAGAAACATTTGAAATGCAGTCCTATCAGAAAACACTGAGAATTCCATGGACAGCCAAAAAAACAACTAGTGACTGAGTGTTTGAGAAAATTGCTATAACAAGGAACCTTGTCAACACAAGAGAAGAAAGTTACAAAATTTGTCATGTGACTAGAAAAGAAGGGGATTGCAAGAGAAGTGGACCATTTAAGGATATGTGGAAAGAAGAAGAGAATGGGAAATGGACATCAGTCAAGCAACAAGATTGGCAATGGATAGACAGATGGAGTGAGAGATGATTCATCGTGCCACCAATCCTTGACCTTGATGATAATGACCATTTCCTGGGTTATTTGTTTTCCTTGGCCTATTTCATTCATGAATAACCTCCCTGGCATGGGACCAGAGAAATGGTTGCTGATTATCAGTCTTTATTAAGTTTATGGTTGAAAACGTGGTGTTACACCTGAAGGTGTGGGGATGGAGGATGGGATGTTGCTCATGGATGCTCCAGAATAACCTGCTACCTTTAGTGACATGCACATCCTAATGAATCTCACTTTTTGCTGCTCTTTTACTAACAGTCAGTAGACCTACTGATAGGCTGCTGTCCCACAAGCTGCTGCGGCGCTGTGGGAGCATGCGCTATTCAAATCTAGCGCAGCTCCCATCTCGTGGGAAAGGAGGAAGTGTGGCTCTCCAGTCGGCAAGCTTGCACAATGGTGCTCCCATGAGATGGGAGCTGTGCTAGATTTGAATAGCGCATGCTCCTGTGGCACCAAAGCAGTTCATGGGAAAGCAGTCATAGTTAACAACAGAGCAACTGCCCATAACACTGGGATGGACAACGGGGAAGTCAGCCCTTCTGTTGTCATTCCTTCCCCACTCTGAAATCCTGATCGCTTTTCTGTTTGAGATGCAGATAGAAGTCTTCTCTGGCCTGATGGATTCATCTTCTTGTTATTGACTGAACTCTGGGCACCAATGCAGGGCCTGCAAAATGTATTTTTCACAAGTATTTCTTTTAAAATTGCATAGGTGGCAACCTTAGTCCAGGGGCTCTTTTAAAAGTAAAAAACTTCAATTCATAGCCTTTGCTATTCATTATGATATCTAAAAGATAAGAGGCAGGAAACCTACCCCCAGCCACTGCCACCGCAATAAGAAAGGGGGGGTGGGGGGTGGAAAGATTTCTGCTTTGTTCTTAAAAAGAGCAATTAAAATTGTCTCTATACCATTTCCCCCCATTTATAATGTAATATCCGTATCCAGGGTGAATTTGGTCCAGCCCTCAGCTACTGATCCACGCATTGACCAAGCCTATATGGCTGTAAAAAAGTTACCCCTTCAAAATGAAAACCAACTAGTGTCTAGCCTGAAGCAATGGAGGAAGGATGGTTTTGTGGGTAGGGTGCTAGTTCAGAGACCCAAATTCAGCTTTTGCCTCTATCACAGCATTCCCACATACATAAACACACTGGTGTTTGCGAATGCAGGAAATTTAAAAATGCACATACATTCCCACAAGCATGTCACTAGCGCATTCAAGCTACTTTACAGAATGCGCTAGTGACATTCTGACTAACCTGATGCAGCGGCGGCGACTCCATGCGGGGAAGGATGCAGCGGCAGCGGCTCCATAAGCGGCCACTAGGGGGGCCTGACACATGCTGGACTCTGCCCTCCGGTCTGTGTATCACCCAGCGATGGGTGCTTTAGAAAGAAGCCAAGCCCAGGCCGATATGAAAGGCACCTTTCTGCTCAGTCACCTTCAGGAAGGAAGTGCCTGCGAAAGGGGATTTATCTCCCCTTCATCCAAGTGAGAAACTTCTGCGCTTCTTGCCAACGATGCGTTACACAAAAGCCCCAAAACTCTGACGTTTACCCTCCAATCTCGGCCGCCTGGAAAGTCCCCCGCGCCCACAAGTGGCACTTGTGCAGGCAGACAAAGCTGGTGAGTCTCCCAAAGCTCCCCCGGCTTGGCGAGCTTCTTTAACGAGCCGCCCCCTCTCACACACTTACTTCCCAACAGCAGTCGCTCGGCATGTCTCTCCCCCCCCCCCCAATTTCAAAGGTAGGCGGCTTTCTGAGGGATCCCACAAAGCAGTCTAGCGCAGCTTCCCGCCACTAGAACCCTCATCGGAACCGGACTTGACGAGGACATGTGCAAGGGGAATGCAGCAGCAGCGTTCTTACAGCAGGAGCCATGCGGGTCTCAGGACACGTGCTTCTATAAAGGTAGGTTTTGCTGCCCTCTTCATGCGCTTAAATAACAAACGCAAGCACAGCAAATTAAGCGCATGGAGACTTTCCCACAGCATTAAATTATGCGGGGGAAAGAAACAAGCGCTAATTTGCTGTATGTGGGAATGTGCCCGCAGTCTTGTGCCCCCCCCTTCCCCTCCCCACACCTCTGTAGCGTAGGGTGCAGTCCTCACTCCACTGAAGTCAATGAGAGTTTTACCAGTAACTTCAGGCGTAAGGATTAAACTCTCTGACCTCAGTTCCCCATCTCTAAAATGGGGATCTCATTGCAGCAGTGTTGTTGGACTAAAGAAAGAAGTAGGGTAGGTCATTTGCATTTACTGAAGAGGTAGGGATCTTTCAGTTCATGACAGTTTTTTATTTGGCCCCTTTCCAATTCCTGGATCTGGCCCAAGGATTAGACCCTCAAGCACTGAAAGAGTGAACTCAGACGAAGTAGAGGCGATGAGGGCATACAGTTTTTTTTTAGACAAGCACCTCCCCACCCATCACCCACCCATCATGCATGTTGCAGGGCTGCGTAGGGTGCCAATGCAATCCTGCAACATGCATGATGGATGGGGAGGTGCTTGTCTAAAAACACCCACAGTCAAGGTTAGGGGATGGATCTGTAGTATAAACCCATGATCTGGATTCTCCCCATCCTGAGCACACGCCTGAAGCACCTCTGTCCCACCCCACCCCCCACACTTCCTATCTGTTTCATGGAGCTTGTACTAATTTTCAAAGTGGTCCATGAGAAAGCTGCCCCAGCCCAGTTTACAATATACATTAGAGGAATACATCATCTCATGCAGCTCCTCTACTGCTCACTTGAATCTGTTCATCTACAGACAGCTAGATGTTTTTCTTTGTTTTCTCTGTCAGTTCACATGGTGTTCCTATTTAATGGTATCAGAATGTACTATGAGAGACTGAAAGCTAATGGACCTGTCTTGTACTAGTAGTTTGGACTTTCTTCTTGTGAAGCACTGCAGCCATATGATAATACCACACATTTCTCTCCAGTTTGGCAGATTCTCAGTCAAAAGCAGTTTCCAAGTTTCCTCCCTTGCCTCCTGTGACAGCTTCGGATTAATTTTGTCTGGAACAGAAGATTCATTGCCTTTGAGTCACTCTAGTTCACTTATCTCCTCTGCTTATTGAACCTAAAGTTCAGATGGCATTTAGTTAACACCCTCCTTATCAGTAAGGGTATTGGGGAAGACCTTAATTCTTCTGCCGACTTTCTATTACCCCTTATCTTTCTAACTTTCTCTTTGAATAATCTTCAACTGCCATATTGCCAGTACTGCTAAGGAACCTTTTTGATATTGTAGCCAGCTTTAGCTACAATACTTTTACAAAATAATTAGCTATGCTTACAGTGCTTTAGGCTGCTTTCCCATGAGCTGCTTTGATGACGCAGTAGCGGGCTGCTGGCCCTTTAAGAAAGGCTGAGTGGGCCCAAAGCCATGCCCGCTCAACAGTATAAAAGCAGGACACAGGAAGTGGCGAGACAGAAGCTGGCTGGAAGCCAGAGGGAGAACACCACTGCTGGAGAAGAAGCTGGACTAAAAGAGCCTGACATTGCCAAGAGCTTATTGGATGTGAGTGGCCAGTCAGTGGACTGATACCTGGCTAGGCTTGGGGCTCGATAGGCCAAGGGACCAGAGGGGCTGTATACCCAGCATAGCTAGCTTGATGGTGGAGAACTGTATATAAATAAACTGAAGAGTTGCTAATTCCTGTGTGATTGAGTACTTTGGGCCCCTGATCCTGACATTTACCATGAAGCTACTACAAATGTGCTATTCAAATCTAGCACAGCTCCCGTCTCGTGGGAAAGGAGGAAGTGCGTCTTTCCACCAGCAAGCTCACGCATCGGACAGGGTAGTGAAATCCTAACCTGTCCAATGCGTGAGCTTGCCGGCGAGAGAGCTGCACTTCCTCATTTCCCATGAGACTGGAGCTACGCTAGATTTGAATAGCGCATGCTCCCATAGTGCCAAAGGATGCTTGTGGGAAAGCAGCCTTAGACATTGTCTGTCTTTCACTTATGCACCAAATCTGGAACATTTAATCAGAAACTCCTCAAAAATTTTGGTGTGACCCTGGAATCATATGCATCATAGACCTGAATCTGTTTCTGCAATCGGACCTGTGTGTCAGACCCCAAACTGGAAAAGGTAGTCCTATTTAGGGAAACTGCTCATCTTATTTAGGGAAACTGCTCATCTTATGGGAACTGCTCAGCTTGTGAAATTGCAGAAGGCTTGCAAGGTTATTTTATGAACAATTCTTCCTTTTTCACGCTAAAAACGTTGACACTGTCATCAGATCTAACTCCAAGTCCTTGTTCTGATTTGGCCTGACATCAGATTCCTCATCTGGATGGAAACCTCTGTGGAACATGTAAGTTGCCCCACTGCCCTGCTTTATTCATTCTGTTACTCCTGCATCAAGATGGCTTTTCCAAGCATTCTTTTGTTCTGCAGGCTGTTTATTTGTTTATTTGCTTGCTTCTTCAATCACTTACTGATTAATTTATTGATTTGGGCTTCACTTTTGGCCTCGGTGACAGCTCTTACCAGCTGGCATGTATTGTCTGTAGTTGCCCTAAAGCTGTTTTATGGGGCCTGTGATTGAGGGGAGGAGGGAGAGAGAGCTAATGTTTTACTACTCTTCCCATTTAAAGTTTGTCAGTGGGGCAGTAAAATTGTTGGAAAGTTTTCGGCTGTGTTTGAACTGGGGGGAAAGGCAAGCCAGAAATTGAATTTCATTTAGGAGTCATTTAAACAGCATGCAGTATTTAAGGAAAAGGAGAGCTTTGAATCAGAATTGCATAAGTTTAAACAGCTGTGCAACTGTACATAGGGGTGGAGATGTAAATACCATGTATTAATTTATCCCATGTCACAGGAGCTCACAGGCATGTCATTAAGCAAAGTAAAACCATAGATGAATTAAAAAAAAATAAAAAAAGGCAAAATTCAAACAGTTTATGTATATATACCAATGACATTAAAGATGATGATTTTAAAGTATGGTCAAGTTTTGAGAATGACATTAACTTTGGTTCACTTTTTTCATATTTTAAAGCTCTTTTTACTGTAGATGAAGATGTTTGTTAAATTCAGCATCTCTTATTTGCTTCTAAATTACATTTCAAGACTTCAAGGACCAGTGACAACAAATTTATTAGCTGAATACCTTTTGGGGTCAAATTCTCCCCAGCTTATCTGTATAATATCGGTGAAGACATGTCTCCTGTGCTTGTGGCAGTGTTCTCCGAGCACTTTCATGTCAATTGGGTTTATCATTTTAAGAGATTTGTCCCATTATCCGTTTAATTTTTTAATCTCATATTTATCATTAGCTATTACAAAGGAAAAGAAAATTACTCCAAAATATTTTGATCAGGACTTATTCTTTTTCACGAGATAATGGAAACTGACAGGTTTTAAAGTACGTTCATTAATGCTGGGAGCGGAAAACGTTGGAGTGTGGCAAGAGGATTCTCTGGCAGTGCAGAGAAGAGAGCTGACAGAACAGGTGCTGGCAGTTCCAGAGCTTGAAATTTGGGGTGCCGGGGGTAGGAGCAATGAGGGGCAATGGGTCTGAGAGATGCAGAGTTTATACGTGTCCTCACAGGATTGGTGAAATTTTGGGAAGACCGTAGCCTTCCCACAGAGTATGGTAAGCTTGTTTAATTATTTTATTTTTAAAAAGGGAGGCCAAGAAGCAGACGTGGGTATCCTGACCCCTTTTTCTAAGCTTCCATTTCCTTTCCACAAAATCATTTCAGGGTCCTGACAGAAACAATAGGAAAAAAGACCACTTCATCAGAGATTTTGCAAACCGCTAAATCAAAAGGGACTGTGAAATTCCAGCCAGAGAAGCTAATGGTGAGATTAAGTGGATTAGTCTACTGTACAGGAATCCGAGGAATGCAGCCTGCATGTGCTTTTTGTTGTGGATTACTCAGCAACAATATTATGGTTTTACATCTCTCAGAAACATATGGGCATGTGCACTTTAAGCAAACCAACAAGCAATAGCAGTTCCCTGGCATGTCGCTCTGCTGGGCTTTCTGATTTCAGCAGATACAGGGATATTGAGTTTTCATTTTTGAGAAGGTGTGTGTGTGGGAGCTCTATAACATTTTACCTTATCTGTTGGAAATGAAATGGCATACAGGTTATTCAAAAAGGGAACAGACACTTTTAATTCGCAGGTCAGGAATTTTTCACCAGTTCATGAACAAGAAAAAGAGAGTGACAAAAACAAACGCACGACAACAACCAAACATCCCAGCCCCCAACAACCCAAATCCCAGATCCAGAGATTTGAAAACTTTTGATGGAGCTTGGATCCTGGGCTGAACTTTGCATCTGGGGCACACAACTGAATCCAATTCTTATAAAACACCAAAGCATTTTTTAAACTGACCTTTCTACACACATGGTAAAATAATCTTTGGCAGAAAAACAACCACCTAAGCGAAAGAAGTCGTGTCTGGTAGAGATACGAACAAACTCTTTACTAGCCAAAGTTAACAGTTTGTAGTAGCAGTCAGTAGTAAATAATTAATATAGCCCTAGGAGATATAAAGTCACTGACATGGTATCTCTCATTTGACTCTAAATGGAACTCTAGATAACCTACTTTGAACAGTAATGTGTTCACAGTATGTGGGAATTAACTGCTCAATATAATAAGTACTATTGAATTTCCCATCTCTGTACAGATAAAGGGCAACTGCCACAAAAAAACAACAACCCCACAGCAATAACAGTAACTGAATGATTGGGGACTGGGGGGGGGAAGCAAACAAACCTGCTTTTCATTACATCCTTAAAATGTTATAGGTTAAAATAATCTTAAAGGGCTTAAAAACAGCAATTAAATCTTTCCATTCCTGTTTTCCAAGACTGCAGCTGAGAAAACGAAAGGGGCCTAAAGTGCCACACGGTGCAAGCCTTGCTAATAACTCTCTGTGAAAAATCTCATTAATTCAGTCTGGCTCTTCAGATCAGCCGCTAAGACCTTGTATTGTCAGTCATCCTCTGGCCTTTTCAGGATTTCCATAGCCTAACTAGCGGGGTCTCCATGGAAACCGAGCAGTCATGCTTTGCACATCCCCAGAACTTTTTGTTCCTGACAAAGCTTGAAAAATCATATGCAGCATGAAGAGTTTAACATAGTGAACTAAATACTGACCCACACTTATAAATGATAAACCTCAGCATACCAGCTTTATTATAAATGATTTCCTTACAAGATGCTTAACCAAACCGGCAAAACGCTGAACCAGACAACCTATCGGGAGCGCAGCTCTAGAAAGAGATAAATAAATAAATAAATATATAAATAAAGCAAAGCCAGGGCACAGGCTTTCGGGCTAGTTCTACATCCAGCTAAAATATGGAAACAGGCAGAAGACAGCAGAGTGGAGAGAGCAAAGTCACGTGTCCTTGGAAATGTCATTCCTTTACCGCTCGGAAGAGACTTCAGTGATCTCGCTTCTGACGGCACATGTTACCAGTTCAGTTGTCTGGAACACAAGCTGTTAAAATGTTGTCCTGAGCAGCATAAAAATGAGCACAGGACTGGAAGCAGGATCTCCCAAATTCTGTGACTGCCCCTTACGCCTATGCTGCACGGAATTGGGTGCTGCTCCACAACCCTCTGGCTCAATTTGGTCCCTCCGCAAGCCCTGCCTGTAACGTGCTATTAAAAATGAAAAGCTTTGTGGGCATGATCCAGGCCTGTAGCGAAAAGAGAGGGCATGGGGGTGGTGGTGGTAGAGAAACAAGTAGTGTTATTCATACCACTCAGGCATTATTTCAACATGGAACTCTGCTTATTGACTGCTGGTGGCTTACATGAAGCTCTCTACAATGAAAAGGAAGGAGCTACGGGTTTTCACCTACAGTTTTATGGAGCTCACACACTCATATGGAGCTGTAAGGAGAACATATTTCCCAACATTTCAAGTGGCTAATGAGGGACAAGCCCCACCTCCCTCAGCCAATAAGCTCCGCCTCTCAGTTAATAAATTCCACCCCTCACACACGTGCCTCCTGACATTCCAAGGGTGTCAAGAAGGACAGAAGCTCTCTTGCTTCCATTTAGTTTCTTGCTATTGCTTCCCCATTGTCCTCTCAAGTGCTTTTCCTGGGAGGCAACTGGGAAAGAGGTGCCTGAAGCTTGAATTCCGGTCTTTTTGTCTCTGGCTGTTGTTAAATGATAAATTTAGTGTTCTAGGGGGCTTTGTCATTAAGAAGGTGATTGTCTAGATAGATGGAATGTTAATTTTTTTTGACATTTCCACCTTGCTTCCAGGTTTTAGAACATTTTTATAAAACACCTCTTCCAAGGTTTTCTCAGAACCTTCTAAATGAAGGTTATACAACAGGCATTTTTACCATCTGTACAGGTAGAATGTGCTATTGCTTTTCTCAGTCCCCTTCCAGTCTCCTGAGCCAGAGTACAGTGTCTTCTATCTTGGCACCATCTTCCACCAGGGCCAGCCTTAGGAGTTGTGGGGCCCAGGACAGGGGAGAAATGCGGGGCCCTATTCTCCCACCATCGGCTTTGCTGCCAGCAGTCAGCAGACCTAGGGGCGCTCCCCAGCTCAGGGGGCGCTCCCTGGCTCAGTTGGTGGGTGCTCCCCGGGCCTGGGTTCAGGGACGGGCAGAGGGGCACTCCCCTCTGTCCATCCCCAATCCCAGCCATTTCAGGGGCACTTAGCCCATCTGTCGCTGTGGTGTCACCATCCTGGGCCCCGCGTCGGATCGGCTCCCTGCATCAGGCTTGGGCGGGCGCAGCAGCAGCAGATTAAATCTGCTGCCACACCACCACCAGAAGTTGTCAGGGAGTGTGAGAGAGGTGGGGCCTCTGCCTCTCCCTCACTCCGTGGCCCCCTCCACTGTCTGTCAGTCTCGGCCAGGGGGAGTGAAAGAGAGGCAGAGGCCCTGCCTCTCCCACATTCTCCCTGACTGAGACTGACAGGCAGCAGAGGAGGGGGAGCATGGAGTGAGGGAGAGGGGGGCCCTCTGCCTCTCCCTCACTCCCAGTGGCCCCCTCCGCTGCCTGTCTTGGACTCGGCCCAGGGAGTGAGAGGCAGAGGCCCTGCCTTTCCCTCACTCCCTAACCGAGACTCAGGGGGCCCCGCGCTTGGGGTCCCCAGCTCCCAGCCACAGTCATACCGGGAGCTGGGAGCTCTGAGTACAGCCCCTCCCTCAAGGAACAGGACCCGGGGCAGCTGCCCCGAGCCACCCTGTGATAAGGTCAGCCCTGTCTTCCACACAGAAGTCACCTACATGTATTGTGAAAAATTAGGCTTAATTTTTCCAGTTTCCACCTTGGAGACTAATTGGCAGGGACCTGTGTCGAGGAACAAAACTGGGTTGAAAGCCAGAAGTTCAGTTGTTGAGGTTAAGCCAAATCAGGAACCTAAAATCAGGTAGCTAAGTTGGGGTCAAACCTAGGGATCTGAGTTGGAGAGCTAAAGCCAAATCAGTATCAAGCGTGGGATCAGATCTAAAGCCAGTTAATCAAACAAGCCGAGCTGGCAGCAAGACTGGGAGCAGGGAGAAACCTGGACTGGACTCTGGAGACAAGGTGGGGAGGCAAGAGGGAACACACAGCTGGGACTACAGGGCCCTCGCACAATCCAGGTAGTAGGGGTGTGCACCAAAAACCCATGTTGTTTTTAGCTTTTGTTTTTCGTTATTAAAAACTGTCATTTTTGTTATCTTTATTAATGAAATTTTGTTTTTCGTTATTGGTGTCATTATCGGTATTGGTATTGATTTTGAGCAATAACGAAGATTTTGTTTTCGGTATCGTTTCTGTTGTGGGCTGCCACCATTGGCAGAAGTGCCAGCAGACACCTGCCCCAGACTTCTCAGAAGTTGAACTCCTTCTTCCCTTTCTCATTATAATGAAGTAGTAATAAGTGCACTATGACATTATGAAACATTACTAATATGTATGTCTAACATAAATCTACACCTAATAACTTATACTATATGCAATATATTCCTATCCAAGCATCTATATCAATAAACTTCTATCTGCTATGTGTTCTAAGTATCTATCCTATTCCTATCCTATAACACTAATGTATATAATAAAAAGCCTACTATCTCTCTCTCTCTCTCTCATATGGACAGGGGGAGACAGACAGGGAACAGGGAAAGGAAAAAAATGATAGGATCTATCTATCTATCTATCTGTACAGGGGGAAACCGACATGGGAAGGGAAAAGGTAAAATAAAGGGTACAGGCTGGGGAAGATTTTTAGTGCAAGCAGCACCAGAGTTCTGTAAATGCAACCTGACACATCAAGAGCCAACTCAGAACAAGAGTCAAACAGTCTGGCCATAAACATAAAGGGTTGCAGTACCCTCCCCAGAGCCTCCATGATTGGTTCTGGGAGGCAGGAGGCATTGAGCAATCACAGGGTGCCATGCAACTGCCTGGGACCTGCTTGC
Organism: Sphenodon punctatus; assembly: GCA_003113815.1. Lineage (NCBI taxonomy): Eukaryota > Metazoa > Chordata > Lepidosauria > Sphenodontia > Sphenodontidae > Sphenodon > Sphenodon punctatus. Next base: position 392,152 of record QEPC01003117.1, read on the forward strand.
GCTGCTCATTGGCCAGCGATTAAATCCATCAGATCCTTCCCCTCCCATCACAGGCCCAGTTCAAGAGTTCAACAGTTTCTGGCTCTGAGATGTCTGCTCCCTCCTCCCCGCTCCACATTTCCCTCTAAAAAACACCTGCTAGGCAATAATGAAATAAATATTGACTTTTGTTATCATTATTGATTTCATTATTATTTATCTTATCGTTATTGCAACAACAAAAATAAAGACATTTATTATCATTATCAATATAACGAAAGTGAGGTGCTGCACACCACTACCAGGCAGCCATTGTGCTTCCTGCTTACTAGGGGTGTGCATGTCATTTTTGTTATTACAATAACAATAATGAAAATTGTCATTTTTTAATTGTTATTGCAATAACAAAAATGACTAATAATAATGTAAATAGAAATGAAAATGCCATTTTATTTTTGAAATAAAGGGAAAAACTGAAAAACATATTTCCAGATATAACCGTTTTGTTTCTTATTCAATTCTAATGAAACATGGGGAGATTGTACCGCCAATGAAGGGCACTATGTGTATCAAATTTAAAAATTATTAGCTCAAGGGAACAAGTTTTAGAAGCAATTGAACATTGTAATTTTAAGAAAAGCTCCATACACATTCATGACTACAACTTCTTTATCTTCCATTCAATTTGCATGAAACCTGTGAATATTATGTCCCTCCACAAACTTAGCACTTCTGCCAATTTTCAGAAAGATTGAGTAAAGGGTCCTGATGGTATAAGACATTTACTTGAAAATATATTTCCAGCTGTAACATTTGTATATTCCATCCTGTTTACAAGATATTTGGTAGGTATGTATCACATACCTTTCCTGTCATCTCAGCCAAACTACAGGACAATTATATAAAGGAACCCAATTTTATAATCAATTTATGTTGTCCCTGTGAAGACCATTATTCAGATAAATAGCAGCACATGCAGTGCCAGTCAGAGGCAGGCACCTGGCATGGCAGGGGCAGAGAGGCTGTAGGAGGGAGAACGTGGAGCAACCGATAAGGCTGACAGACACATTCACTGGCCAATTACTGCATGCTTCTAGCTTTACAGGACCAATCGGTAGTGGCTTCGAGGCGGGCATAAGGGGCGGCCCTCAGGCAGGCATAAGGGACATAACTGGGACTTTGGGGATAGCATCGCAGCAATCAGGAGACCTAGTTTACACATCCAAGCTGGCCAATTATCATCACAATACCAGCCTGCAGCACTGTGACAGAGGACATAAGAGAATCTCTATTGACTCTTTCCATCCTAAACAGATGCTTCTGACTTCCCAGTAACAAGTGGGGGAGAGATGTTGGGGTGGTCACAGCACAGAATGAGGATATTTGATTGACCTTTCTGCTGGCCAATTGGCATCACAAACTGATCTTATACCACAGTGACACGTAAGAGAATCCCTGGCATAGGCTACTTCTCTGCATATGCTGTTCAGGCATATAAAATTGGGACCCTTTATCACATCTTTCTGATATTTGTCAGAGATTATCATGAAAGTGATATGCAGCCCTTCCAAATGTCATGTACACTTGTTGGACTACAAAGTTGTTACAGTCAGACATACATATATATGTTAATTGCTTATACCACCAGGACCCTTTATCCAGTCCTTGAAAGTTGGAAGAGACAGTAAATATGTGAATGGGTATAAATGTGCCAAGTTTAATCTACATTAAATGTGAGACAAAGAAGTTACAGCTAAGAATGTATATGAAGATTTTTGCAAAATAAAATAATTCGACTGCTTCTAAAATTGGATTCCTTTATTCAATCTTTTGGAATTTGTTACACTTAAGGTGAAAACAGACATGACGCTAACCACCCTTTAACCACCCTTGGTGGTCATTTATGCATGTTGCAGGGCTGCAGTGCATAGGGCACCAATACAGCCCTGCAACATGCATAAATAACCACTAAGGGTGGTTAAAGGGTGGTTAGCATCATGTCTGTTTTCACCCTTAATGCCTTATATTCACCCCATGTTTCAGCCAAATATAGTGAAAAACAAAAACATTACAACCGAAAATGTGTTTCCCATTGAAATCAATGGAAAACGAAAGTAAAAACAAAAATGACAATTTTATATTTATGAAAACGAAAATGACAGATTTAAATAATGAAAATAGACAAAATGAAAACAAAAACGACATGATCCAATGGTATACACCTCTACTGCTTACATAGATCTGACTGCCGAGAGGAAGCAGGCCCTGTCAGCCAAACTAACACCAAACTGACACATTTGCATTTTTACATGCACCTTAAATTTCCTAAACTTTAAAGTCCAGGTATGGCAAACTTGCAAGCAGGGAGTTTAGCTGCTCCCCACCTCCTCCCAGAAATTGGCCGGGCGCTGTTGTAAACAGCAGTGCCAAGCGACTTCTGCATGTTTCATGACCTGGACTTGTAAGTCCCCAGTAGCAGAAGACTGGGTGTAGAGGACAGGTCATTTTGGTGCAGAGAAGTGCTAACTCTGAGGGGTATGGATAGTGGATGGTTCTTGCTGTGTCTCTGAGCCAAAGCATCTGTCCAAAGTCTGACATCCCTAGGTTAAAAATTCATGGGGTCTCACACTAATTTGACCAGCGTGTGGCCTACATCCTTTAAGGGAAGATACTTATATAGCAGTAAGTTTGTTTAGACCAAGGATGGGGAACCTTTTCCCTCCCAGAAGTCAGTTTGAAAATTAGTACAGGCTTTGAGGGTTGCATAGAAGGGAGTGGGGGGTGCTTAAGGGGTGTGCTCAGGAAGAGAAGGGTCCAGATCATGGATTTGTGCCATTGGTCTATTTCCTCTCCTTGTGTGCAGGGCCTCATCTGTGCTCCCTTACCATGAGCTCAGTTTTCAGTGCTATGGGGTAGGAACTAGATCCAGGAGTCAGATCCTGTAACTGGAAAGAGGGCAAACAAAAACTAGCCATAGGCCACATTTGACCCCCTCCTGGGCCTGATATTCCCCACATTTAAACAAAATATTTCCCCATATTTAAACAAAAATATGTGCAGTTCAATAAACAATACAGTGATAAAAAAATCCCCTTCACATAGTAGGGATGAAATTAAAATTGGATTTATTATTTGTGTATATTGCTTGCATTTCCAGATAGCATTCAAGCAATATTTGCAACCAAAATTGACATTTACATATTCATATATTTTGCTATTCCAGTTCAGTTACTCTATTTATTTTCTGTTTCAGTTCAGTCACTTTGGTATTTTGTAGGAGTGGGAATATCGGTATCGGATAAATCTGATACACCCGATAATTGGGTGTATCCGATTAATCCGATAAATCCAATATTACCTGTACTGGCATACCGGTTCTTTAACATTGGGCACTTTACCGGGTTTTTTAACATCGCGGTTTTTGAAATAAATGGCCACAATGTAAAAAAAACCGGTTAAACGCCCAATGTTAAAGATCCAGTATGCTGATACCAGTAAATCCGGTACCAGAGAGATCTGATACCGGTAAATCCGGTATCCGGTATTCTCCCTGGTGTCCCACCCCTAGTATTTTGGTTACTTCTTCTTGGCTATTGCACATACAAATAAGAGTGCTGAAACAAAGTAACCAAAACACCAAAATGACCAACCCAAAATAACTGAAAGACCAAAATAAATTAAATAAACCAGAGTTACCAAAATGGATATCCAATGAAGCAGAAACAGATAGGACCTGAATCGAAGAGGGAGGCTTGGTTGAATATTCACCACAGCTATTTTTTTCAGCTCTATCACATATCTGATTCACACGAGTTCAGAATTTCTTAGCTTAGGTGAAAGTTATATCTAGAGGATAAAATTTCCTTCAGACTCTTCCAGTCAGGTTATCAGGGTGCTATAGCTCCTTAGTCAAGTTTAATAAACATCTTTGAGTTCTTTGTTCAGAAAGGGTGGGAACTGGGAAGTCCCATGCTTGGGCTGCCTTTCCCTAGACTACAAGATTACTTGTAGAGGGTGTTCACTCCTGAGTCTTTTCTAATCCACTGAGGTAGTGATCATTTGATTACAGGACTAGGGATCTGTTCACACAAAATAGATAGTCTTGCTCAAAGGCCGCTTTCCCACAAACTCATTTGGCGCTGTGGGAGCATGCGCTATTCAAATCTAGTGCAGCTTCTGTCTCATGGGAAAGTAGAAATTGTGGATCTCCTGATGGCAAGTTCACACAACGGACAGAGTAGGATTTCACTACCCTGTTCGTTGTGTGAGCCTGCCAGCGGGAGAGCCACAATTCCTACGAGACAGGAGCTGTGCTAGATTTGAATAGTGCATGCTCCCACAGCACCAAAGCAGCTTGTGGGAAAGCAGCCATAGTTACTCCCAAATTGGCTTACTGGGAGGGGTAGGAGGGGAGTGTAATGTCATTATTGGAACCACTCCAACTGCATGAATTAATTACCTGCATACATTCCCCCAGGTGTCAGGGCTGGGTCTTGAACCCATGGCCCTTGGGGTGCTGAGCAGGCTCACCAGCACCCTGCACCACCTGGTGGGCTTGTGAGGGTGTTGGGTTTTCCCCCTTCTGTCTCCCTTGTGTGCTTGCTCCCTGTGTGCCATGCCCCCTCCCAGCTGTAGCCAGTTGCCTTAGCCCTGCCTCCCAGCTTCCTGGTTGGCCACAGGAAGTATTTAAGCCTTGGTGTGGCCAC
>QEPC01003117.1:422166-472875 GCA_003113815.1 Sphenodon punctatus
CTCCCCCTTACCTCTCGGACCTAATCTCCCTACGCACTCCTGCACGTGCTCTCCGCTCTTCCTCTGTCCCCTCCCTCACTCTCCCTCGTTTCTCCTGCTTACCGAATCGCCTTCGACCCTTCTCCCTCGCTGCCCCCATGCCTGGAATGCCCTCCCTGACCACATCTGCCTTGTCCCCTCCCTCCGCTCCTTCAGATCCCTCCTCAAGACCCACCTGTTCCTCACTGTCTTTCCCAATCCCTGCTAGACGTTCCCATATACCTACTGTCTGCCCGCCTCTGCAGACTGCTGCAACCTGACTGTAACCAAGCCAAGCACATGCACCTGAGTCTTCGCACCTGCTTGAATGTTTGTCTGTTTTCTCCCTTGTCTCTCCCACTGTCCCCTCTCCCTGTCTCCCCCTCCTTTTCTTTTAGATTGTAAGCCACAGGCAGGGACCACGTCTATTTCTATGTTCTGTACAGCACCAGGTCACACTACTGGCGCTATATAAATGATTATAATAATAATAATAGGTCTCCTATTCCAGTCTCTGGTCCTAAAGCATCCCTGCCTTAGGGATGCCTGTCCAATCTTTTCTTGGAAACCCCCAGAGAAGGAGATTCCACAACCTCTCTTGGCAGCTTGTTCCACTGCTGAACTGCTCTAATAGCTAGGAGGTTATTCATAATGTTTAAGTTAAACCGACCTTCCTGCAGTTTAAAACCCTTGCTTCTTGTTTTGTTCTCAGTGACAAAGAAGAACAAATGTTCTCCATCTTTTTTACGGCATCCTTTTAAATATTTGAAAACTGTCAACGTGTCCCCTCCTAATGATTTTTCTTTAGGCTAAACATGCCTAGTGCTGTCAGCGTTTCCTCAGATGACTTGAATTCCAGACCCTTGATCATCTTCATTGCTCTCCTCTGAAACCTGACAACTGCTACAATACACATATCGTTGTAATGCAGTGTTCCGCAACATACTGAAAATTACAGGGGTAGGGGCAGTGCAAAACTGATTAAATGTAATCTCAGACTAAACTTCTGTAGCCCTGGCAGCAGAATTCAGGTTGCTACTAAGTGGACAGCTTTTTTGTTTATGAAAATCTGGGCTGAATTGCTTGCAGCACATTAAGAGGGATTTCTCTCCCAAATCTGTGTGTAGCTTTTTGTTTCAATTTCATGGCTCTGCCCCTACATTTGTTTAAACCCACAGGAAACTGATTTCAAAAATATTTATTAGCTTATCAAACTACCTCTACTCCTGCGGGACCAAGTTTTATAGAATACCCACAAAATCATGGAACCCACCCTGTAGCAAGACTTTTTAGCTGATAGTAACATAAACACTATATATGCCATCATTTTTAAAGGGTAGTAGCTGGTCAAAAACTATTGGGGAGACATGGTGTGTATTTGTAGGTTCAAGTTTGGGAACCATTATTACTACTACACAATAATGGAACAGAAAGGGAAATCAAGCTTCAATAAGCTGCACACCAGCTAGCTATTGTTAGAACAATGATTAGCGATGAAACGATTAATAATGTTGACATGAAAGTGCTCATAATTAAGCTTCAAAGCTAAAGATTTCATTAAAATATATGGGGAATTTTCACACTTCTGCTTCAAGTTGGTTCACAAATTCAAAGGATGTGTGCACACCAGGAAGAAAGTGTTTCCTAAAATAAAAACTAGCTGACACGACTAGAAGCACCTCTTAACAGCATGTAGACATGGTTTAACAACACCATATAGGGTGAAAACAGACATGACGCTAACCACCCTTTAACTACCCTTGGTGGTTATTTATGCATGTTGCAGGGCTGTATTGGTGCCCTATGCAGCCCTGAAACATGCATAAATAACCACCAAGGGTGGTTAAAGGGTGGTTAGCGTCATGTCTGTTTTCACCCGTTGTCATGTTAGCTGATTGAGAAACCCAACAACAAAACAACCAGGTATTGTAAAGGTGTTAAACAGTTTGTGTTAGGTGTTAATGGGTATTTTGAGTTGTGTCAGCTAACTCACTTTTTAAAAGCACTTCTTTCTTCATCTAGGCAAGGCCAAAATGACAAGAAGATACCCGTTTTATATTGTCAAAAGTATAATCCCACACAGAAAAGGTAAACACTTTTATTTTAAAGTTTAAATCCCAGAGAAGTATGCAGGAAATCAGTGAAGAGACTGTAAATCCTCAGGGTATATGTATTTTGGTTCTCTCTCTCTAAGATATATGTAAGAAAGCACTCAGTTTGCTTTATCCATTAAATTCGGTCTGGTCTGGTAATATGCTAAGGAATGAGTGGTACTGAGCTCCAAGTACTGCCGGCAAGCAAAGGGATTTTGGGATTCTACTATCACAACTACCATATATCTTTGACTAAGACCACCCTTATAGCTGCCCTTAAACAGTGGACATAGGGCTTTGACATTGCTAATAGACACCACCCCATGTTAAACGTTGTGGTTTTTATTCAAAGAAAGTTGGTATAATTAGCCAGTGCAATTTTATTCCCCACTTTGCCCTTGTTGAGCTAGAATAAGAAGCACAATTACATCTATATGAACATAGTAGGAAACACCTCCCATCCTAAACATTTTGACCAAGTTTCTTTAAATAACTTGTCATCTAGAGTGAGAGCAGTTGTTGCCGTGTTTCCATCTCTTACATGGTGCCAAATGTAAGAGATGGAAACAGAGTTCACTGGTGTGATTATTACTGGAATCTGGAGTGCTCCGTGTGGGGCAAGCCAAAAAGGTTCATGGCAACCAGTGGTCACACATCCCTGCCCGTATGAACAGCGGCAGCCAGCTATGCTAGCAGACGGTCCATCACTTGGAGGCACTGTGGGTGGGGACACAGCCTTTGCAAGTCATAGGAACTGGCCACGAGCACTAGGGAGGCCATGTTCCCCAGCGCTCACACCAGTACATGTCAGCTTCAAAGGCCAGCCCGGCGCGCTTCCCAAACCCCATGGTCCGTAGCAGGGGGAGTGCAAGGTGCTGTTGTGGTAGCCACATTGGGAGGCACCCATTAGAATCCCTCCCCACTCACTCCACTTGAGTGGGTGCTCTGAGGCAGTGCCACTTAGTGGCCACAGAACCCCGTCCCCCAGCTTTGCTCATTGAAAAACATGCAAAGGTATCATCTGCACTTCTATATTGCCATTCCTTAAATAACTTGATGGCTGATTAGGTTGAATAGTTAAAGCACTGTAAAAAAAAATCTTGCATGGGATATTAAAAGTGTTAAAACCACCCTTAGGATTTAATGCAAATATTATTAGAGCCCGGGAGCGCTCTAATAGTTAAGGTGTGTGACACTCTCCATTATAAAGCCCCAATATTCTATTTGCTATAATATTGGAATAATTAAAGTTAGGATCATGAAATTTGTAGTGAAGAATCACTGGAGTAAGTGGTTCATGCTTTCCAAATGTTAGCCAAATCAGTTGGATAATAGCTGAAATATCGCAGTTTAAAACTGCACATTGAAAGCCTGTTTTTTCAAGTTAGACTGTCTCGATATCGGCATGACAAAGGTGCTTTGTATTGGTTGGGAGGAGGTGTGAGCCTTTTAGAAAATGAAAGGAGGCTGGTGGGGTGTGCCTTTTGTTTACTTTTTGTAAATCCATTTAGTAGTTTTTAAGTTATGACATCTTGAAAATTCAATGTTAGCCTATGGAGACCATCCTGAGTGTGGAGTTCTTGCGAACATTCTGTGTGTAATGCAGAGACTGTTTAAAAGCAAACAGTCTTGAATACTGGGGACTACAACTCCCAGCAGGCAATGCTTGCCAGAGACTATAAGTGCTGGGGAAAGAGAAGAAACTGCACCTCCCAGGGGGCAGTGTGAGTGAGTGGTCAACCATGTTTACAGCTGATCTGGTGGGAAGAGGAGAACAAAGCCTGTGGAATGGAGAAAGCTGAAGGTCATGCTGATCTGATCCTGCACAGCAGGTGCCTTGGCTTGGCAGCCAGGGATGCTGAGATGGCTAAACAGCAGAGCTAGCTAATCCCACCGTGATGTTTGGGGTGGCTGATCTTACCCCCTAAACCCACCCAGAACCACAGAGTGCATGGATTTCAGTGACAGCCCTTCCCCCGCCAAAAACATTGTGTGTCTGGACTGCGGCTCCAATGGGGTGCCCCACTGGAGGAGCATGACTGGGGCTGGAGCACTGGAGTTTGCTTGGAATGGCCCCAGGTGCAGGAAGAGGGCAGAGGTTTATCCTGGAGACAGGGACGGAATGCTACAGGTGGGATGGAATCAATCTTCTTTCAGTGCTTCTTCCTCCAACTTTCCCAACCCCACTAAGGAATAAGGGGTAAGCAGGTGCTCTGGGATGATACAGTGGGCGTTGTACAGGAGGGGGGCAGAGAGATGGTGGGGTTCTGTGCAGAGCAGCTCTGTGGGGCAGAGTGGCAAGTGTAGTCCTCTTGGGAGGATTCTTAAGGGCGAGCCTCAGCCCAGGGAGGGAAATCCTATGGAGGAGCAGGGAAGGAAGAAGCATACACAAAGGGGGGGCATTAAGGGGAGAGAGTAGGGGCAGAGCATCTGTAAATAGCTTTCACAGTGGAATCAATGCACAGGGGGAGCAATTTACAGGAAGTAGCTTTATTGGGGATACAGAATATGGAACTCAGTTCAGGGGGAGGTCTGCAGAGTGGGCGGCATTGTGCAAGAAAGGGAGCCCTGACCAAGGGGGAATAAAGTGGGGGAGTCTTGTAGAGACAGTGAACTGCAGAATAATGGTCATAATTGTGCCAGGGGACAGCCTTGGACAGAGGAGAACTGAGTGAGGGAGCTTTGTACAGGGGGAGAGCTGCAGGATGGGCAGCATTATGCCAGGTGGAGAGTCCTGTACATGGGAACAACAGAGTCAGGGAGCTCTGTACAAGAAGTGAACTAGTCAGGGGGTCCCGTACAGGGGAAGGTCCTTATAGAAAGCAGAATGGCCAGTGTTGCATAAGGAAAAGAGCTCTGACTGTGGGGAGTAGAGTGGAAGCCATGAGCTAGAGAGATCATAGAGAGCAATTTTTGGAAGTTTCCAGTGCTTAAACCGAACCAAAGTTGTTGTATTCTTAGTAAAGCAGGGAGCTACCAGTAAAAATCCAGCTTTGCCTTGCTTGCTATTTGAAGGAAGTAACAATGTTCTAAACTGAAGGGAGCAGCTCTTCCACCTTAGCCTCCCCTAAACCCTGCTCCCATAGTGGTTATGCTGCTCAGCATTCTATTGCGCCAGCAGGACAGATTTTCTCTATTGCATTGTATTTAACAAAAAACTTGGATATTCCATAATCAAAAAACCTCTGGTTTACAAGAAGAGTTAAGGCTCTTACTCCTGCCTTAACTTCCGTGCCATGTTGACAGTAAAGACATGTCTCACGTACAGTCTCACATATTGTGCTCACTTACAACTTAGGCTCCATGCACTCACACTTTGCCTTTGTCTTTCAGCCCCAATCCTCTTCCTCTTTGCAGGTTGGTGGCAACACTGAAGCTGGGGACAGGAGGGCGTGAGTTGGCCCCTCTAATGACGAATGTCTCACAATCATCCCTCTTACCCGCTAGTCTCCATTGCCCTCCCAGAGCACAGTGAAGCTGAGTAGAGTCGTATACAAATGTTTAATTAAAACTAAGTTGGGTATGCATTGAAATTAATAAAATGGAATGGCCATTGGAAGGAATGGAGGCAACAGCAGTGCCAATTTCTAAATAAATACTATTGTCATTCCAACATCCAATTAAGTGATTGTGAAATAATACAACACGGTTGCATCTTTGGGAGTACATAGGTAAGGCAAGAGGGTGTGAAATGATGAGGAAGGCACCAGATGCAGTAAGTGGAATGGTTGGAATGGTCAGGGAAAAATACAAAGAGTGTGCAGGATTAAGTAAATGGATGGAATGACAGGAGGAATTAGAATAGTTACAATAATAAGGTTATGAGTGAAATAACTGATTCGGGAGACTGATGGGATATCTGAGGAAGCAGTTCTATCGTTTCACCCACTTACCATAGCTGACTCCCTATCCTTTGACTCCCAATAGCCTCCGTCCCTGTTATTCCATTTCCTCTCATTTGTGTGTGTGTGTGTGTCATTCCACACACACACACACTTCTGTTCCATATGACACATACAGACAAACATTGTATTTCCCAGGACTTTTGAGCTGTCTGTCAGGGGAGTGGGGGCTACAGGGTTAGAGGGGAGACTTGGACCCAGAACTCCTGGGTTGTCTGTTACAAGGTTGAGAGCAGTGGAGAGGAGAACAGGCTCGGAACCAGGACTATTGAGTTGCCTGTGAAAGGAATGCAGCCTACTGGGTTAGTGTGGGGTGGAGAGGCTGGAAGCCAGGAGTCCTGAGTTCTCTGTTACAGGGCTGGGACCAAGTAGATTAGAGGGGGTAAAGGAGTGGGAGCCAGAACTCCTAAGTTCTCTCTTTCTTAAAGAGGAAACGGAGGGCGTGAGGGGCCAGCTCGCGCCCTCCTGTCCCCAGCTTCACTGTTGCCCCCAACCTGAAAAGAGGAAGAGGATTGGGGCTGAAAGACAAAGGCCAAGTGTGGGTGCATGGAGCCTAAGTTGTAAGTGAGCACAATATGTGAGACTGTACAATGTCTTTACTGCCAACATAGCACGGAAGTTAAGGCAGGAGCCTTAACTTGCAATTTCCATGCTTTTTAGTGCATGATTGAATTTGCAAAAGCCTTAACTCTTCTTGTAAAACAGAGGTTTTTTGATTATGGAATCAATACTTTTGACTGTTAGCATTCAGAATGTTAGAAATGTTAGGAATTATTCAGAAAGGAATCTAGAATAAAACTGAAAATATCATCAGGCTTCTATATAAATCTATGGTGCGACCGGCACTGCACCTTGAATATTGTGTGCAGTTCTGGTCGCCCCATCTCAAAAGAGATATAATAGAACTAAAAAAGGTACAGAGAAGAGCAACAAAAATGATAAAAGGTATGGAATGACTTCCATATGAAGAGAGGCTTGATAAGTTAGGGCTCTTCAGCTTGGAGAAGAGACAACTGAGAGAGGATATGTTAGATGTTTATAAAAACATAAGCAGTGTGGAACGAGTTAATAGGGGGCAGTTATGTAACTTCTCAAATAGTACTAGAACTAGGGAACATTCCATGAAACTAACTGGCAGCAGATTTAAAACAAATAAAAGAAAGTGTTTTTTTTTCACTCAATGCACAATGAAATTGTGGAATCTGTTGCCAGAAGATGTGGTCGAGGCCAGTGGTATAACTGGGTTTAAAAAAAGACTGGATAAGCTCTCCAAGGGTAGGTCCATTAACAGTTTTTAGCCAAGTAGGTATGGGGGATGTAAACTCTTACTGTCGGGATCTGGGAGGGAACAACAGGGAATGGATTGCCCCATTGTGACCTGTTAGATACTTCTCCCAAATGAATGAGATTGGCCAGTGTCAGAGAGAGGATACTGGGCTCATTGGACCATTAGTCTGACCTAGTATGGCACTCCTTATGTTCTTATTTGTGAAAATAGAACTGACCAATTTAAGTTAAGCCAATCTAAGATCTTTGTTAGCCCTTAGAAACTTGTTATCCTGTCAGGAAGATGATATTGGAAAACAAGTTCCCCACGGATTTAGGTTGGCTATCAGCGATTATTAAAAGTTTCCAGATAAAATCTTCTCCTAAAGCCTGTGTTCCTGACATAATCCATATTGAACCTCGACCTACCATTGCTAGATCAAAATATCCCAAAGGGTATCAGTTTGACCAGAGTCCACCAATGCATAAAATGAAAAGGATTAAATTTACTACGATATACTGTAAGAACATTTGACAGACTTTTACCTACATGTGCCCACAGGTCGTAAAGCAGGAGAAAGGAGGCAGGCCACATTGGGAGAGCATGTTGTGGCTGAGGAACTCCGTGAAGTTGCAGGCAGAAGGTTCAGCAGCCAAGGAAAGAATGTGTTGCTGGTGAGTAGAAGAAAACCGGTCTTGTGGGATGGAATGTGTTAGACTGTTCTTCCGTGTTGTGGGAGAAACCTCTGAACTATTTGTTGAAGGGAGAGAAAGCAACAGCTGGGTCAAGAGGCTGAAAGGGTGTGAAGTTTATCTTCAGCATACCTCCCAGCATTTTGAACAGTAAAGGAGTGATAGACCACACCCCCTCAGCTAATAAACCCCTCCTCTTCAAGCACTTACATGCATGCACACACCTCCCAACATTCCAAGTGCATAAAGAGGGACATAAGATCTCTTGTTTATCATTCCACTCAGTTTCTTGTCACTCCATCATCTCCCCATTGTCCTCTCAAGTGATTTTCCTGAGAGACGACCAGGGAAGAGGTGCCTTAGGCTTGAATACCCATCTTTTTGTCTCTCTCTCATGAAAAAGGGACTTTGACCCTCTGCTAGGGATGTGCGAATGCGGTTCGGGGTTCGGCTCAAACTCAGCCAGTTTGGACAGCCAAACCGAGTGGCCGAACGAATGCCAGAAGCCCTGAACAGTTCAGCCGCGTTTGGGCAGGTATGGCGGCATTTGGGTGGGAAACACCTGGCTGGCGGTGGGGGCCATCCGTGACTTCCGCCTGAAGCAGGGCCCACCTATACCCTGCTTCGGGACCTCTCCTGCCACTGCCAAATGCTGCCTCTGGGTCCTGCCACCAGTGCATCATCACTGCCAGGTAGGCGTGCTGCGTGTTTCTGCTTGACCACAGGTCGGTGGTGAAGTGGACAGTGGCATCCCCAGCACCTGCCAGCTGCTCCCTCACCTGCTCCTTTAAAGCCCAGTACGAAGCTTGCACCATCTCCTGACTCAGGGTGGTGTGCGAGGGCAGCTTAAACTAAGGGGTCAGGAAGCCAATCAGGCGCCTAAACCCCATGTCCCCGACTACCGAGAAGGGCTGCTCATCGAGCGCGATCATTTCCCCCAACATGCGCGTGGCTTTCAGTTGAAAGCCATGCTGCCCTCCACGTCCTGCAACTGCCAATGGACTTGGCAGCTGCCCCCACCCCAGCCAGCTCCTCCATGGTGCACTGATGCTTCTGGGTCTCAACTGGCTGCTGCTGCTGCACCACTGACAGCATTGATGGGAGGGGCAGAACATGGTGGCGACACAGCTCTCAGATGGACGTGTGGCTGACCCTGTCCAAAGTGTCCAAGACTCTATTGTTCTGCCCACCAACAAGTGTCCCCAGCAAGCAGGTGTTCTCTATGGTGGGGGACATTTGCTTGCTGCACCGCCTGAGACTGGGGGCCAAGTTGGTGGAGCAGTTACTTTTCATCAAGGTGAACCTTCCGCTGCTGGGATTCCCCGAGCTGCCCCTGGAAATGGATTGATGGTGGAGTGACACACACCATCCCATGCCAGGGGCAGTCTTTGGATGTCTCTCTCTCTCTCTTTCTCTCTCTCTCTCACTAGACAGCCTCAGCCGGCCTATCTGACTGACCTCATGACGCTGGGTGGCATTGGGAAGCTGTAAGCCTGCCAGCCGGCCTCTAACTAGATGAACTTGGCCCGCCTATCTAACTGGTTCTCTCTCGCACTGCACACAGTCTTCACCAGCCTATCTGAGTGCCCTGCCAAGGTCCCAGCCTGCCTTCCCTACTGTCTCTCATGCCAAGCTGCCTGTCTGCTCACCCAGGTTGCCAACCTTGAACCCTGCCTCAACCTGCCTTCCATTGCTCATGCCATGCTCCCTGTCTGCTGCTGCTGCTGCCTCTGCTGTGCCATGGGTTCTGCTACTGGGGAATCCAATGTCTGCTGCTGCTGCTCCACTGATGCCTGGCAGCTTGCAATGGCCGGCTAAGTAGTGGTGCCAGGCCAGCCACCAAGCCCCAAGCCTTCCTGGCCTCTGCTGCTGCTGTCCATGGGTCTCAGATGGCCATCCATGACGCCACAGGCACCCCCAGGGGCCAAGCGCCAAGCCTGCCTGCCGGGGCATCCCGGGGTGCCAAGCCCCAAGACTTCCCTGTGCTGCTGCTGTGTCTCCAACAGCCTGCCATGCCCCAAGTCTCTCTAGGCGGGACTGAACTTTCTGAACATTTGGGGGGTCTGAACTCTGCGGGACCGAACCCACGAACCCGAACTAAGTTTTTGGACTGAACGTCCGAATGTTTGAACATCCGAACTGCGTTCTGTTTGCACATCCCTACCTTCTGCAGGAGGGACAGTGGGATTCAGCCCACAAAGAGAAACTGTCCCACAGGGCTGTTGTGAGGTATGCTTCAGTGCCTGAGTGGAGAAAACAGAGGCCATGTATGTTTCTTAAAATGGTTAATACAGCAGTCACCTTAAAACGGTTAATGCAGCAATTGAAAGGCAAGCTTCAGACTGTAGTTGCTGTGAGGAGCAAAATGTCAAAAAGTACTTGAAAGCTGGCATGAACACCAAAGGACAGAGAGAAGGATGTTTTTTAAAGCATTAAATGAAATGGCAAGCACTGATGTTCTTCAGCGTCTACGTTTTCCACATAGGTTTAAGTGGTTTATGTAACCAGCTATTCCTGAGGGGGCAGCTGGTCTGTGCCTCTGGAACACAGGGTGATTTCCTCCAGCTCAGATGGCTGAAATTAGTTGATGCAGCGAATCGGAAGTGAGATTAGAGTAGAGACCAGGCAGACTACTCTTACAACCGTCTGCATTCCTATTGATCTGCAGGTTTAGTCTGCATTCTGGCTTTATCAGCTAGTGGCATCATGACTGCCATCTATGCCTTCTCATCCTCCTAACCCTGGAAAGCACTTCTGAGGGAGGTGAGAGACAGTTATCAAAGACTCAGTGACTAAAAAAAGAACACGCCTCAGAAGAAACAGCTGCCTAATACCTTTGAAGAAAGTTTCCTGACACTTTGCTCATTTAATTATTATTTTTTTAAAAAAAACCCACCAAACTTCATATATACATGATGTTTCCCCTTACAGAGCATTTCAGAGCTGCGTCTGACAGGGGCGGATTATAATGAATCTCTTATCAAGATGTTGCCAGCTCGAGACAGACAATCTGTGCGTGTATATGTGCAGATTCCAGTCTTGTTAACATCAAAGACTGAACGGGATGGTGTGTGGGAAGATTTATTACAGGGAATTGTCCACAGAAGAAAGAACAAAACAGTCTGAAACCTCTTGTTGTATTTTCTGATTGGGATGTAAACCAATAACATTAACCCACTGAGAAGGTTGGGATGACTGATGTGGGAGCCCTATTGCCCATTTCTTCTCCATGTAAGGGAATTTTCCCTCAGTCTTTGCTGAGGAAATAAATCCTCTGGGTAATTACACTCAACCCTTTTAATCCAAGTAGATCCATGGCAAAAATTCCAGCAAACCACAATCCTGTTGATATGACCAGGGTGGACCAAAGGCCCTTGGTGGGGTAACCCTCTCTCCCTCCTTCCTTAGACGGCATACAAAACTGCACCCAATGGTGCCATGTTACCTGAACTGGGAAAGAAAGTGCTGGCCTAAGACACCGACTGCAAAGAGAAGGCTCTGAATGCAGATGAACTGGATTCTTGGCCAGCAGGGGAAAGTGCACTCAGGGGGGCCTATCAAAGACACTCATCCCCTACAAGGGGGCCATGGTCATATAGCTTTTGTGTTTATTTTCTGCACCATTTATATCTTTTCCAAACCTATTTCCATCTGGTATGTGGTTTGTCTTGAGAAAAGCCACATTTTGGCTTCCTCCTATCCTTTATCTAAAGCTCTCATTGCATCTGTGAACCTTCAAAGGAAACTGGGGCACTCTTGTGACAATGGGTGTCTTTAGACATAGCATCAATGGGTGTCTGAATGTGTGTTTTGACCATGATATGAACACTAGTTTGGCCCTGTGTTCACCAAGTGGCGCTGCTTAGACACACAGCCCAACTTGGGGCAAATCAGTGTTTTCTCACCACCCAATCTCAGCACACCAGCGCTGTCACTTTGTTCCCCATGTTGTATCTGCTAATACACCACACGATATCATTAGACACAACGTTGGGCCCATGTTCAGCCAAAACATGCAAATTATCCTTGTGATGCAATGGTGTTCACATTGCGTATTGAACAAATGACCAAATTGATGATGGGATTGTTATGGTGCTTATGCTTACTAGTGATGGGACTCTGGGCAAAATTTTGGTTTCGGTCAATTTTGGTTTCGGTTCTCATGTATTTTGGTTCTTTTTCATTTTTGATACTATTGGATCTTTTGTATTGATTTTTGTACCAGATTTTTAACATTGCATTTTTGACAAACCATAATGTTAAAAATCCAGTACAAAAATCCCTGGCTTATCCAAATTACAAATCAACTGCGAAATTTGGGTCTTACAATTGACTATTTACTGGGACTTGATATCTCATGCTGGCAAAGGCTGGTAAAGATTAGGGCAGAGGATGTTGCTAAACACAGGTTGACTTGGCTCAGGCCTCAAGATGGAGAGCAGCTCCTCAGTATCCTCTCCTTAAGACTGTTTTTGGGTTTGAGGAATACTTGGACAAGTTGACCCCAAAAAACCTGCGGAGAGCGTTTATGCTCTTAAGATTACAATTGAATGACTCAGCTGTTCTCCAGGGAAGAAATGGAAGGGAACCCTATGATAAAAGACTTTGCCCTTGTGGCAATTCCGAGATTGAGGATTTATATCACACCCTTTTTACTTGTACCTTTTATGACAATCTGAGGCAAGTATGGCTATACCTCCTGTTCTCCGACAAGGAGTTCCTTACTAAGGACCAAAATGTTCTATATCTTTTAGCATCAAGCAGTGAGCAGGTATTGGTTGGTTGCTGTGGACTCAAATGCTATATTGGCAGCAAAAACTAGGGAAGAAACGGTTAAGGTCTCTTGTGACTCCAATAAGTGTGAATAGGCTGCTACCATGGGGCTCTTTGTGGGTCTCCTTTCTTCTTTTTTTGTGTACTAACTGGGAGCTACGACAAATCCCCTAGGACTTCATGTGTATAGAGTCCAGTGGAAGCGTTTGTTTATTGTTTATTTTCCTTGGTTAAATTAAGTATAATTTTATGTTTATGTTTGTATGTTTGTTTGTCTTTGATGTTGGGTCATGGCGAACGCCCGTACCCTAATAAACTGAACTGAACTAAACTGAACAGTACAAAAATCAATGCAAAAGATCCGATAGTACTGAAACCGAAAAAGAACCAACATTTCAGATTAATCTGAAATGGCCATTTTCAGGTACTTTCGGTTTTATCTGAAATTCCCATCTCTAGTGCTTACACACACTGACCAAACACATGCTTAGGAGGTTTGGCACCCAATCTTTGTTATGTCTAAAGATGACCAGTGGGGAAAGGCCTTAAGAAGGGGAATACTGAGGTGAGGGATTCTAAATGAGAAAAGTAGGGCTTGCCAATACATGTGGTTAATAGAGCTTTGACCATGGATGTTAACTCTTGCTTGCCCAGGATCCCTTCCTTGTAAAGGGATTTGCCCTTGGCCTGAGTGTAATCAACCTTTCAGCCTAACAGGAAATGGGGTAAAAATGAGAACGGTCTAGCACCACAACTGTGATTTTTCCAGACAAAGGTGGTGCTTTATTTATTTATTTTATTTATTTATTTATTGAAAACCTTGTTCCCTGCCCCTCCTGCACAGCAGCTCGGGGCAGCTTACAATCTAAAAACATAAAATGCAAATATAAAACTCTTAAACAAAACTCTTACAGGAGGGAGACACATAAACAAAACAACCCCCCTCCCCACCCATCTCCCTCACCAAAAGCCTGACAGAACAGCCAGGTCTTACAAAGTTGCCTAAAAGAGGAGAGGTCTGGGGCCACCCGGGCCTCTGCCGGGAAGGAGTTCCACAGCCTTGATGTGGCCACTGAGAACATCCTCTGCATAGTGGCCCCATGGGAAACCAGAGGGACCTCAAGGAAGGCACCCCCGGTCGATCGCAGGGGCTGATCCAGAGCCCGGGGAGTGAGGCAGTCCCACAGGTAACTAGGGCCCAAGAGGTGTAGGGCTTTAAAGGTCAACACCAACACCTTGAATTAGGTCTGGAAGACTATAGGCAGCCAGTGTGGAGAATGGAGCACCGATGTAATATTCTCCCGGCGGCCCGTCCCCATAAGGAGATGGGCGGCCGCATTCTGCACAAGCTGCAGTCTCTGAGTAGTCATCATGGGTAGCCCCATGTAGAGTGTGTTACAGTATTCAAGTCTTGAAGTGATAAAGCATGGATGATAGAGGCCAGGTCAGAGTCTGAGACATATGGCCGAAGCCTCCGCACCAGATATAATTGGCGGAATGCGCTCCTTGCCATTCCCAGGCGAAGCTGGGAATCGAGGAGCACTCCCAGACTCTGAAACTGGGGAACCAATCGGGGGGGCGAACCCCCATCAATGATGGGGGATGTCACACCCGATGCCTTCCACACTAGCATCTCCTCCATCTTATTGGGATTCAGCTTCAGTCAGCTCACCCTCATCCAATCCCCCATAGCCACCAGACACTGGGAAAGGTGTCTTCTCAGGGTGATTTCAGATGGTGCTGAGTGCCATCACTCTTTAATCCTGCCTGGAGTGAGGTCCTCACTCCAGGCAGGATTTGGCCCATGCACCAAACAAGAGTGATGGCAGCCATGGAGACGCACAGCTGTGCGTCCACATGATCCTGACCCCACACTGCTCAGAGTGGCCACTATTGCTGCCCAGAAGCACCACAGACACAGACCAGGGTAAGAGAAAGTGGGCCATCAAATGTGATGACCACCTTTACCTCAGTCTGACATCCATTACATGGGCCATAGTGGCACGTAGCCCAGGCTGTTCCTCGTGGATGTTCCCGAGGAACAGTCCAGGCTAAGCACTGCCATGGCCTGTGCAAACCCGGGTTCTGGCCCAGGCCAAAATCTGGTGGCTGCATTCAGCTGTGACAATAGCACCGATTTCCACGCTTGGCACAATCTGTGCTATCATCATGTCTGAAAACACCCACAATATCTGCACTTTATGCATTTGATATTATTTGTTATATATCACCAGCAATGTTCCTGGCAAGGAGCAGTTGGACTAAAGTCTGCTGCTGTGGGTAGGATGGACCAGGGCAGTCTAGGATGGACAAGGAAGGAGAGACAAAGGGCAGGGGTAGATTCATGAAGTTGAGAAGTTGCAATTGCATGTGCTTAGCTAAGTTACAAAGGGAAGTGGGAGTTGAAAAGATGACAGAACAAGTTATTTTTTTATTTTTTTAAAAATCCTGCTTTGTAAGTCACTCTCAGTTTTTTCTTATTTATTGTTTAAGACTAGACATACTGCTTCTATCATAGGCTTTCAAAATCCTTTACAAAACACTAAGCAACTTAACCTCAACCCGCCTGGGAAGAAGAAAGTATTACCCTCCCTGGTACATATGGAAAATCCAAGGCACAAAGATTAAACGATTTCTCAAGATTGTTCTGGACATCTGGAGACAATTTTGCTAATATTTTAAAAATTGTTCCCTCATTAGTGGTTCTGATTTTGAATCCAGCTCAGTGAAGGAAGGCCAGTCTACTAGCATGCGTCTTTTCTCTCCCCATCCCACCCCTATTTAGTTTTGGCTCTCAATTAATCACGACATACCTGGGCTTGAAAGAGTCAGTGAGAAACAAGTCGCTGAGTGTCCTTTAGCACCGTGGGGGAGGGAGTGTGAGCATTGTGGCAGATTCAAAAGAACAGCTTGAAAGCAGCTGGAGAGCTCTGCAAAAAGCACAGATAGCAGCTGCATAGAGAGAGCCATGCACAATATTAATTATACCCATGTTATGGAGGAAAATATTAGACATTTTTAATGCAAAGTGTACAGTAGAGGGACAGCCAGCAACAGCATTTCACACTCCCTTACACACCTCCACTAGGATGCAATTTCACATTACCAGATTCCAAAGCTGTCAAGCTGTGACAATTTGAATGAGTTGAGATTTCAAACGTCTCCTGGAAACATGCATTGCAAAATCCTTCATCACACGCAGCAGAGAGCTTAAAAGCCAAAAATAAAATAAAATACAGGAGTCTTCCTAAAATGAACAAAACTTGACAGGACTGAGATTCCCTGGGAAATTTGGGTTAACCTCAGTCTCCAGTGATCTGCCTTGACCCATCTTACCCACACACATTGTTGAGCAGATAACAGTCTCTTATTTGATTTGCACGGGCTCCCTTTCTGCTCTGAGCTGGCTATCATTTTTAATAGCCCTTTCAGCTGATATGTAAAATCAACCTTGTTTACTGCAGTATTTAATGAAAATGTGAAAACAGGCCCCAAAACATCTGAAGGACCCAGTTCATTAAATGGCTGCATGCACTCCCCATGAGCTGCTTACCTGCCAATGTTTTACGAAGAGAATACATCTGGTCTGTTCAGTGCATCTGTGTTTTGGGGTAATAAACACAGTCTTGTGCGTATACCTAAACATAATTCATTTCTTTCCCTGGATTGCTGATGGGTATTCCCTAATATCATCCCAGTTTTAATTAGAAGCGGTGCACATCAGTGAAACTTTTGGTGCCATACAACCATGTCATTGTTCCAAGTTTTGTCAGCAGGCACATGTACGTTCTTAAGGCTCAGCTGAGCCTTACTTATACCGCTGTGGCTAGTACACACTAGGAGTAATCTCATTCACTAGGTCACAGATACCAGTTCGGCAAACACTTGTGTGTGTGAATATTCTCAACATCTTCACTGGAATATTCATAAGCAGGGCTTAATTTGTGCCAGAGCTTGCTGGGGCTCAGCCCTGCCACCTTCCACCAGATCCTGTTGCAGATCTCACATAGAGATGGATACAAAAAGACTAGCCTCAGGCCCACTCTCTCTCTCTCTCTCTCTCCAGGGTTAGGGCTGATTGGCGGCACCTAACAGCTGATCAGTAGCAGCACACACACACGCGCGCGCGCGCGCGCGCACACACACACACACACACACACCCATAACCCTAGACACCATCAAGCTTTATTTAATTTTATTTATTTATTTAAATTTTTGCCCCGCACTTCTCTTAGAAAGGCTCAGGGAGGCTTATATAATAAAACATATAAAAACATATAAAAGGATAAACATAAAAAAGCCAAACATACCCCAAACACCCCCAACCACACCCACCTAATACCACATTCCCCATTTCCCGTCCTCCCTCACAGCCCTACCGCACCCCCAATTCAGTCCCCACTGCTAAAAGCTCAATAGAACAGAATGGTCTTGCGCTGCCTCCAGAAGGCCACCAGGCTTGAACATAGGTGGACCTCCAGGGGGAGGGATTTCCACAGCACAGGTGCCATGACCGAGAACGCCCTTTATCTAGCCCTAGACAAGAACTGGCAAAATAGGGTAGAAACAGGGGCGGATGAAGTCATGGGGCCTGATAGGGCAACTTTGAATTCCCTTCTGGGGCCAGACATGAGCTAGTACCACTTTTTTGTACAAACTAAGCATTGCTCCTAAGTATCTAGAAAATCAGCACCGGTAAGGACTGACTGGGTTTACTCATGGCACATACTCTTCTGTACTGGCATAAGGCTTTTGAACTAGGTTCTCAAAGAGTGAGAATAGAAGTCAGGACTCCTAGATTATATTCCTGGCTCTGAAACAGATTACACTTGTGACCATGAGCAAATTACTCAGTCTTTCTGAGCATCAATTTATTCAGCTATACAATGGGCATTTACAAGGCCAGGCCTTCATATTTTGTTCTTGATTTCAACTGCCCCAAAAAGTTTCATGAGGTTAAGAATAGTTCTGGGTTTTGGCTCAGAATTAGGAGCCACTTGTGAAATTTGGAATCTGATTGAAGTTCAGATTTCAAACACCTCAAATCTGGTAGGTCTTCAGAAAAGGGGGAGCGGGGTTCATTTGAGAACCCATTTGGGAACCACATCATCCCATTCTGCTTATGTGAAGTGGTATTCACATCTCATCTCATTTGCAGCTCCAAATACTTGTTTCGGTAGCTTTGTGATTTCTGTCACTTCAGTTACTTTGGTATTCTAAGATTCAGTACTGTGTTCTCTACACTTAGGCCATTTTTAGACGTGCAGCGGGGATCAGGCGCGTGACTGGCGAAACAGCCCTGGTGCTGTTTTAGACGAACCGAAAGCGGAAGTTGTGCGCGTGATCAGCGGCCCCGCATTCTTTGCCGACCGCGATCGAACCGGCCTGTTTTCTCTGCGGGGACATATGCGGCCGGAAAAGAATGCATGGCCGCCAATCACGCGCACAACTTCTGCTTTCAGTTCGCTAAAACAGCGCCGCGACTGTTTCGTCGCTCCCGCGCCTGATCCCAGTTCACATCTAAAAACGCCCTTAGGCAGTACTCGTTAGCATTAAATGGTACTGCGTAAATCAGGGGTGGGGAACCTGTGACCTGTGGGTGAAATCTGGCAGTTGTTTTTCTGTCTGGCCCCTTTCCAATTCCTGGATCTGGCTCATGGATCCAGTCCCTACCCGCGAGCACTGAACGTGTGAGCTCAGAGTAAGAGAGTGGAGATGAGAGCATACACGTTACAAGGATAGGGGATAGATCCAAGGCTTAGATCGGGGGTGGGGAACCCAGTGGCCACTTTGGAAATTAGTAAAAGCTTTGCAGGCCACACAGAAATGGGGGGGGTGAGGGGAGGTTCTTAAAGACCAGTGCACTCATAAAAAGATGGTGCCAGATCATCGATTTCTGCCATGGATCTGTCTCCTATCCTTGTGCGCATGCCCTCATCACTGTTCCCTTATCATGAGCACAGTTTTTCAGTGCTTGGGGGTAAGAGTTGGATCCAGGGGGCAGATTCAGGAAGTGGAAATGGGTGAAATAAAAACTATCCACAGGTCACACTTTGCCCCCAGGCCCGAAGTTCCTGGCATAGATCCATGGCCTGCACCCTCCCCTTGCTTCTCCCATCCCGAGCACACCCCTTAAGCACTCCCGCCCACAGCTCCTATCTGGCCTGTGGAGCTTGTGCTAACTTTCAAATTAGCCCATGGAAGGGGGAAAGGTGCACCACCCCTGGCTAAAATAAAGAAACTACCAAATCCTGAAATAACGAACACAAGATAACGAAGTAACCCAAGTACTAAATGAAAGAAACTGAATAAAAAATTGCCCAGGTAGCGAAGATAAATTCAGATAGTCGATCACGTGATTGACTATGTAAATTATCTTCATGAATATGAAAAGGCATATTTTAGATCTTGTTCTGATATAAGCTAATACAACAACCCACCACAGGGGGGGGGGGGAGGAAGAGGAGGATTGGGAGATGGATATTTTAAAGAAAATGATTATTGATTGTGCTAACATGCATAGAGCAAGAATACATAGAACCATAGTGTCAGACTAAAGCTAGGGATTCAGACATAGTCTGTGCAAGATAAAGAGTGAAATTTTAATCAAAAGAAGGAGAGTGATGTGTTTGTTACACAGCTGAAAATAACACCTCCAAAAAACCCATTTCTTTTTAACCCAAACGGCAAAGAATCCTCTTATAGTTTGAGTCTCCAATTCATTTTCCCTTGTGTAAAATGGGCAAGCAAACTTTGCCGTTCTGATGTGACGACGGATCCTCAAAGAGCTTTGATGGTGTAAGCCCCATTCACCTCAATAAGGCTTCTTGTATTCACATAGCATGGTGTCGATAGCTACCTGGGAGAAAACGCACAGAGCAATCAGGCTTTATAGAATTATTAGCCTGCTCATTTTTATTTTTATTTTTAAAATGTATTTTCACTCCCCTGCCTAAGTCAATAGTCTGTTCTTAGCAGGGACCCCAAGATCCATATGCACTGCCCAATTTCCAGCCAGGCTCTTGAGCATGCCTTTAACATCAATAGTGTGTTACAGACCATACCCTAAATAGAGGCTGGATTCTAGGCAGCTCTGCAAGCTGAGATTCCAATCATAATAGCACAGCATGGCTTTTAGCAAGAGAGTTAGTAAGGCTTTCACAACAGTATGCTTGCAACTAGCTTTCTCCCCCATCACCTTTCCATTTAGATTTTATTTTTGTAGCCTCTATACACTGTTGTTGCCTTATGGTGATTATTTGTTCTGCCAGCAGAGCCCTTTGCATATTAGCAGCTATTAATCCCATTGCATCAGCCAGCTTAATTGGGCTAGGCTGCTGTGATTCCCAACCTCTGTTGTTGTTGTTTTCCCCCCTCCCTCCCATGACATTTAAAGGACATACCAGATCTATAGTGTTTCTACATTTGAATGGAGCAGATAAAAGCTACTACTTCAGGTTTGGTTAATTGGAGAGATTCATGGTTGGGAGGTATTGGAACAGTCCTAATCGGGGACGCAGAAGGGAGCGGGGGGGTGGGAGTGGGTGGGTTAGAAGGATTCTTTTTTAATGAAAATGTGGACCTCCCCATAGTAATTCCTCTTCAGCTGCTGCCTCACAGATGGACCTATTAATTGAATTTTCTTACAGGCCTGAGGGAGGGAGTTCATCTCAGGTCAGATTAGGCAATTGAAGTGAATCTAATGGCTGTAAGTTACTTTTCACTGGGAGCACAGAAAAGTGTGTTGTTTTGTTTTTTCTCTGTTTCGGCTTGGTTAAAATTTTCAATTAAAAAGAAACACACACAGAGAGATTTCCAAGGGTTTTGCCATCTTTGTTTCACCATAAGCAGTTCCAAGGTCATCTGAGGGAGAGATCTGAATCAGTTTGGATCCGGTCCTGCTGTGGTGACTGAAATGAGAAAAGATGCAGTGCATGGATGCTCGTGAACAAGATGCCAGTCTGTGACACCGTTTTGTGTTGAATGCTGGATGTAAAGGGAGCAGGGGTTAAGAAACATTTTCTTATACCGCTCTAAAACCATTCAGCTTGGCTTGGTGAATCACTCACCCCCTAGTAATTTATTATTTTTACGATGTCAAAAGGGGAGCCTGGCACTTTATCAGGAACCGATTCCTGCCCTGAGATGCTTACAGTCCAAGGGCTCAATCATGCAAAGATTTATGTTGGCCTCTGCTGCATTGATTCCTACAGCCAGATGTAAACTAGGAAAATAGGAGGGAATCCACTGTTTGGCCAAGACCACAGAACATGACTTTAAACATGATTTTCCTGTCAACACTAGCTCCTGCATCATGTTTAATGTGTGTTAGTTAAAACCTGTGAGCTAACATTTTAGAAATTCTGTGGGTTCTGAATTTGACAAAATTCACAAATTTGCAGTTGGGAGTTTGAATTGATCACATTATAAACTTCTCTTGCAATGTTTGCAAGGGGCTTTGATATGCATACTTTGTCAGTCAGTTGCAATCAGTTCAGGTGTTACTGACAGAGGCTAAAGAAAGTTTAGATTAAAACTGACGATGGCAGAGCAATGCTAACAATGTGTCTGGTCTGACTTTGTGTTGTTGATTGGCTTGGTTTGCCTATTTAATGAAGTCAAACTTCAAATACTCAGATCTGAAAAGCCCTATCAGTTTCAGCTTTAATTTATAAAACATAGTTTATTTCCCATTGGCCTTATGTTAATGTAACACAAGGAGAGAAAAAAGAGAAATTGTGAGATAAACTTTAGGGATTTGGTCTTCCTCAGTGGAAACAGACATGACAGTCGCCTGGCGGTAGGGTGGCCATACCTCCCCTTTAAAAGAGGACGCTTATGAAAAACACATGGTGCAGGGCTGCACTGGATCCAATGCATCCCTGCAACATGTATTTTTCATAAGCATACCCTTTTAAAGGGGAGGTATGGCCACCCTATCTGGTGGTGGCCCGACCCAGGCCGGGTAGCCATGGCGGGGGGACACACAATAAACGTCCCTGCAGCCGGGCCACCAGGGAGGGTGGGGAAACACACAAATGTGTGGCTGGTTGACCCCACCCAGCACTCTGCCTCCCACCATTATGGATAGCCATAGTGGCCAATGATGGCCAGCCATGGCAGTAGTCCATAGCAAACTTGATAGCCGGCTGTAGCCTGCTTTGGCCCAATCAGGCAGACCTTAGCCTGGGCTGTGATCTGGACATAGCCTGGGGGTGAGAGCCCAGGCTAGCTGATAACATGGCGCAGGGCAATCCCAAGCCAACATAGGTGGTGCATACACAAATGTGCCGGTGCGGTCTGGTGCAAAGCTGTGCCCCCAGTCACATCTGCTTTTACTCCACGTGAAATCAATGGAACTTTTGCCATTGGTCTGAATGGTAGAAGACGGGAGCATATAGGTTCAGTTACATATAGGGTGATTTCAGACGTGACGAGATCACGCTGAACCACAGTGAACCACGCTCAACCCCCCCGCGGGGCCAAAGGCCCCTGAACGTCTGCACGGCATGCGCCAGATGTTGGCCACGCTCAATTGCCACATGGGGTCAATTTGAACCACGCTTCCCGGGCTAGCCGGGGGAAGGTCCCGGGAAGCGTGGTCAAATGGACCGCGGGCCGTGGCCAACAAAAAGTAACGTCTGGCCGCGTGCCACGGCCCGGGATCCCCGGCGGGATCCCGGGCCGTGGCACGATCGGCCAGACGCGGCGGCCGCATTGGCCCCGCCGCCCGCCCGTCTCCTCGGAGGGCGGGCGGCGGGGTGCGTGGAGGGGGCGGGGCCGTGCGGCCGCACGTTGCGCCGCGCGGCCCCGGCCCCTCCCACTTTCCCCGCCGGGATCCCCCCGGCACGTCTGTTGGGCCGTGCAGGGGTGACCCCGGTGGGGAACGAAGACGTTGCTTCCGGTACGGGGCCAAAGGGCCCCGTATCGTCTGAAAGTACCCATTGGTCTCGTTTAGTTTATATTATGTGCCATTTGCTTCAGTGCAACATGGAGACACACACTGTACTTGCCTTTCCTACAAGCCAGTCCTCAAAACACTCCACCAGCCAAAGCCACATTCACTTCAGTGGGTCAGTTGTGCTGGAAGAGGGCTTTGAAGATCAGGTGCTAATCTAAAGTGTGCTTTGGGGGGGCATAGCTCAAGTGGTAAGAGCACATGCTTCATTGCTTGGCGTGTATAAGGTTCCAGGTTCAATCCCCAGCATTTCCACCTCAGGATCCCTGGTAGCACACCTGCGGAGAAGCCTCTGCTGGGGGCTTGGAGGGGTCTCAGGTAGCACACCAGGATGACCTCTGCCAGAGACCCTGGAAGAACTGGATTTGGACCCAAATTTGAAACCCCTGCTGCCATGTCAGGTTGTGACAATACTAGGCTAAGATGGACCATTGGTCTGACTCAGTTAGGCAGTTTAGTTTAGAATGTTAGTGAGATAGTGACCATATGCTCCTGTTGTTTACAAAGAAAAGCCAGGAAAACATCAAGACAAACCAAGTGGTCAGGTCGCAAGGCAAATAGTTGTTTTGTATGAGTTCTCTTGAATGATCTTTATGCAGTATCTGAAAAGCTTATTGTTCAAAGCTTTGAGCAAAAACAACTGCTCCCTTGCCACCTCAAGATGGTGGGAAAGCTGGGATCAACTTGCAACAGAGGATAAAGTTCACAAATACTGAGGAATGGAGGAAAGAGAGCGATGCAGGGGAGTTTACACCTGGAAGACAAGAGTGTGTCTATTCTGAGAAGGGTTGTGTAGAGTTTTCACAACGTTGGCTTCTGTAACGAAGCAAAAAAGTTGAGAAAGATCC
The DNA here is from genome assembly GCA_003113815.1 of Sphenodon punctatus. Taxonomy (NCBI): domain Eukaryota; kingdom Metazoa; phylum Chordata; class Lepidosauria; order Sphenodontia; family Sphenodontidae; genus Sphenodon; species Sphenodon punctatus. The sequence continues at coordinate 445,718 of QEPC01003117.1, forward strand.
AGCATGAGGCTGAAACAACAGATAGCACACCGCCACATCATGTGAAAACAGCCAGGCTGACCGACCACAGAGCAAAGCAACGTTGCAAAAACCAAGCAGATGCTCAGACAGTTCTCTTTGAGTTTAGGCAGATGCACCCACGCTTATCACTCTTGCCGTGCATTTACTATGAACCTCTTCATGTTTTCGAGCTTCTGTGAGAGAAACGCTTCAAATGTTGCTACCGCATCGCTGGCTGACCTACGGCATGCTCTCACTTCAAGTGCTGTTATTTCAACTTGACTTGCGAGCACACCATTAAACAGCTTTGCCCGCATGGTTTAACCAAATGGGTTACCCACACGACTCTGCAATAGAATTAAAAACCTGTGGAGACAAAACCATATTAGATGGAAATGCTGATGGAGGCAGAGCCCCGAAGAACCATGCAGGAGAAGCTTTAGGGCGCTTCTTATTGCTATTGGCTTTATCCGGTCCCTTTTAGGGGCTGCAGATAGAAACAAACAAAGGTAACAAGCTACTGGCATCCTGCTGTGAGCTGAAAGAAGTGGGCTGTGGAGAGGAGGTGGTGTCAGATGCAGCCAGCCATGTCACACCATAGTGGGTGTTTTAAAAAGGGATGCTAACACACATGGCCATCCAGTAACCACTCATGCGAATGCCCATTTGAAGGTGGTGTGGGGCATGTGCGCTCCCCATGAGCCACGCAGCACCCACTCATGGCCACTCAAAGGGCACTGCCAACAAAATCGGAGTGCACCATGCAGTCAAGCCAAAAAAAGTGCACAGCAACAGGCACTCACACATCCCCAACCCGTATTAACTGGGGCAGCCACCAGTGCCAGCAGACAGGTCTGCAGCCTGGCTGCCTCCCTGGTCCTGCCCACAGCCCTGCCGGGAGTTCTTAAAAGACAGGGGTGTGAAATAGAACACCGTGTTGGGTCAACGCACAACAACACATGCACACACACTCTTGCAATGCACAAGAGAAGAGACAACACCATAGAAGACAAGAACTTCCTGCGTCTCCCACCCAACATGCACCTCTGTTGTTGCCCGGGATTGTCAGCAGCTGCAGCGGCTCCCTGCGTCATGGGCAGGAAGGGGTTACTGGGTACTGCAGCTTCATGTTTCCATGGTGTCCGTGGCTGTGTGTCATGGCAGAGGGTGAGCAGTGGGGCGGGGTTTGAGGTGGGGGTGTTGACGGGGGGGATGGCTGTCCATATGAGTTGTTTGCAGGGCTGGTTTGTGGTGGTGGTGGGAGTATGTGGAGGCTACCTGCGAGGCCATGATGGCCACCCTGCGAGCTGCCCATTAGAATCCCTCCCCACTCATTACATGTGCATGGCTGTTCTGCAGCTGGGTCACTCAAGGCTACCCCCCCCCCCCCCGCCCCCTCAGGCTTTGCTTGTTTAAAAACACCCAATGTGAGGAAAGGCACTGAGATTTAGGGCCAGAAGCTGCCTCATGGAAAGGGGTGGGAGGTGGGGGCTGGGAGAAGTGTTTGAAATGAAAATCTCAGGATATGTTATGCAAGAACAACAGACTTTATTCCAGATTTTAAATGCCTGGAGTGGTCAATGGAGCCGCACTTTAGGAACACACCAGAATGATTCAGCTCAAAAGCCTCCTATGCAGAACTAGCTTTTAAAGTGTTTTTCTTTTTGTTTGTTCAATGTGCTTCATTTTGGTCTCAAAATATACAATAAGCTCCCCAGTAACTTCCTTGCCTGAAAGTATATGGCCTGTAGTCCTAGGTGGGAGTGATGTTATGTGAAACATAATTATACTGTGCTGAAAGACCCAGGTTTGAATGGGTGAGCTGAAATACTTTCGCCACTTGGATTATGCTGGAATCATATGGAATATATGTGGGTCAATGGTATTTAATGGGACAGCTGCCTAATGGCAACATAAAATTAGGGGCAGGGCATGTTGTGTTCTGAGCAAAAGAAAACACCTTGCAGAGTGTATTTAAGTTTCTTTACCATACTGAATTAAACATGCTGGCAGTAGAACACATGCGACCTGTATTCATTTATATAATAATATATAATTTTCAGCTTCTAACTATATTTATTACCAATGCTCTAGAGGTTTAGAGAGTTTAAACAGGATGCAATCACAATTAAAGAAGTGCTCCTTGGTCTTAAAACATAGTTTTCCCCTATGTCCAGTCTGTCATTTAACACTCAGACAGTACCATACACTTTACATGCCACTTTGCTATGGAGGGTTGGTACTTTTATATACAACAGGTTTCTTGTTCTCAAGTGCAGGACCTGATCTTGCAATCACCAGAGCACATAAAATAGTTTTGCTGATGGAAGTAATTAGCTCAGCAGACTCCCAAAGACCTTTGAAGTCAACAGGTCTGCTCGCATGAGCAAAATTAGCTTCAGAAGTGTTTTCAGGATCTTGCCCTACGTATGTATGTAAAAGATATGACCTTCAAAGAAATTCTGCTCATTTTAGGAGCTTTAAAAGTGTATGCCAAATAAGTGGTAAGGAGTTTTAAGTTTTTGCATTTGCAGAGATGTTTGCTTTTTTTTGTAAAATGTACTGATGTAGGAAACTATATCGATACTATATGAAGTATCTAATAAATACTGAAACGCTTAAAATAAGATTTAAATGTGTCAAATAAAATAAACTGAGGCCCTTTTGCATCAGGTGAGACTTCTGAAATGTCAGTATGCTGGTCTGAGAAAAAATGGGTACCAGTTTCCCTTCACTTGACAGGTACAATAATAGAGCGGGATGATATGTCATCCATGAAAATACCATATTTATGTCTCATTGTAATCCATTCATTGGTTTATGGATCCAGAGTCCCACAGGGAGTGTCACAAATCCCCATAATGTTTCCAAGTACTGGATTTTGCATTTGGATCGCTGATGTGGCTGACAGATGTGTAAAATCACATGTAGCCAGAGAACTCCCAAGTGACTTGACAGCTGTGGATGCTAAGGAGAGTTATCCCACTGCTGAAGGGAAAGGCACTCAGATATTAATTTACCCTTAAAGTTTGCCCTCCAGAATGTTCACCTATTTCTTCCTGTTGATGCAGCACTGCGTTGTAGTGTGTTCTGTTTGCCACACACATATTCAGGCACAATATACGTTTTCTGGAATCTCTTCCAGTACAAGTAACGATGAGCTATGAATCTGTCGAGTCACCATATTTGTAATGATGTGTTGAAGGAAGTGGGTCCAGGGAACTCTAGGCGTTCCCATATCGCTGCAATTTGATAGCATAAGGCCAGTTGTTATGGCTTGAGGTTTTACAGCACAGAGATGTGAGTTTGCTTAAACACTAGGACAAAAACACAAGAAGTGCATGCTAAATCAAGATATTAATCAAACAGGAAGGAAAAGAGCACAGAGAACAGAAAAACTCGAATCACAAAACATTTCAATCAATGTGAGGAATTGTTCATTCAAAAAAATTCCTTTATCAGAGAGTGAATATTAATCAAAGTCTCTTAAGTCTTCCTTGAGTGGGGAAAAAAAAGGTTAACTCAGTTGTTGTATTTTTTTGTATTCAGTGGTTAGCCTTGGTGTAATTTCTGCTATTTACAAACACACACTAAAGAAAAGGAAGGAGGCCAGCCTGGTAGGCAGGGCCATCCTTAGAATTTGATGGGGCTGGGGCAAAGGCCCCTTTGGGGGCACCTTCCATGGGGCCTAAATGTGGTTGTGTTTGGGTCCTCACTGGGAGGGAGTGGGACCCCACACCCTGCCTTGGTGAAAACATGGGCCACTCTGAGCCCCCCCCCCCAGAAAGAATGGGGCATGGGGCCATCACCCTGGGTTGCCCAGCCCTGTGGTAAGGTTGGCCCTGTTGATAGGTGTTGCCACCTTGCCTCTCTAGTTTGACATGCCATCTGGTTAGTTTTGGCTTTTCTCTCTTTCACAGGTCCCTCTCTTTGGGGCTAGGCAGAACTGAAGACTTTACCTCACCCATGGAGCAGTGGATAATGTGTTGAACTTAGAATCAGAGGTCCTGAGTTTGTGTCTGGCCTCACTTGGAGATGGGAAGGATGATCTTGGCAAGCCATGCCTCCCACCAGCAGCTGTATAGTGGAGCACTAATGCAGGCCTGATCAATGTACGGAGGACTTGGCAAGAGTGGAGTGGCGTGCCACCATCATTGAGTAAAAACAGATGTGGCTGGTGGGACTGTTCCCTGGGCCACCCTGGGGCAGAAAATAGTGGACGACATGGCCTGGGTTAGGTCAGGGCACCAAACCGATGTGCCTGTGGCCGGAGATCCATTCTGCCACCCGCATGTCCTGAGTAGGACCAGGAGCACAACAAATGTGCAGGTGACCAGCCCCACCTGCGCCGTGTTCCCAGTGCCCCACCCTTTGACACGATGGACAGCCATGGTAGCCAATGAGGTACAGCCATGGCAGTTAGGCATGACAGCCCCGGTGGGTACGGTGTGCTGCAACAGACATACTAGCCCACTGTGGCCCACTTTCGCCATTTTCTGAAGTAAAGCTCAGCATTTACTGAGTAATTCTGAGAACTGCAGCTAGCATCTGTGTGGACAAAGTGCTGGCCCCATAGAATTTGGCAATGGTGAGATGGTATGGGGTGATGTGCAGTAGGTGGCCCAATATACCAGGGTCCCAGATTTTTCTCAACATGCCTTTGTTTATGTTTATATTTGGAAACTGAACATCAATCATCAAGAGCATTTTGGTGGAAGTTCAGTGCTATGTGGACTACTTGAGGTGTTGGTCCCATAGGGACTCACCTGGCAGGTCCAACCATGTCATACTTTGTGACCGAAGCCCTTTATTAATCTCTGTCTCTCTTCCTTGAAAAGCCCCACCAGTGTACCTTTACTTCTTTCTTGAAAGGACCATTTCCAAGGATGAGTAGGTAGTTAACTTTTTTTGCCTCCCTGGGAAGATTTTCAACAAAGGGACCAATTTTAGCAATGTTTTATGAGGTGGACATTTGACCACTAGGAAATGGAAGGAGAACACTAAACATTACAATATCACAGTGTCATTCACATATCAGACTGTAACAACTTTCAGCTACTCCAGGGCTGAAGACGACAGCTTACAGGCTTCATGTAGACATAAACCTGTTAGGTGTGACTGGAGTTTATCATCTGATGTAGTGGTAGTGGTTCAGGGAAACAAGTGCATGGCCTAAGGGCCAAACTTAGTACATATAATGTCCACACAAACATAATGATGTATATGGCACTTACCTTCAACTTCCTGGAATGTTAATCCACCACCTCAACAGAAAGTTAACTTTAGAAATGACTTCTTTTGAAATGACTATTTCCAGAACAAATAAAAAGTGGGGAAATCCAGACTCTCGACAGATCTTTAACTCTCTTCATTGCACGTCTTTCTTTTACTTCTCAGAATGTCAGGAGTAAAGAAGAGGAAATATCAACTTGACAATGGCCCCGAGCCCATAGTCTGCAGACCCCGTGCGGAGCAGCGTGCAGTGCACGCAGAGTCGCGCAGATCCATATTAGCAGCACATTGTGCCATGGGTGGCATGCAAACTGCATGCATGTACATGTGCGCAGCTCCGTACAGGGATCAGGGGGCTATGGGATAGGGGCCACAGTGGCTCTACTCTGAAATGAGCATCATCTTATTAACATGCTGTGGAGTAACATATCATTAAGATGTTCCCAGCAGCAATAAAACTTTAGATAGTTCTTTTAAACCCCCTGTTATCAAGTAGAGCAGGAGAATGAAACCCCACCAATCAAATAATTTTCACAAGTCAGCTGGAGATCACACCCTCGGAAGTGGTGATGGGTACCAGATTCTCCACATTAGCTCACTCTTAAGGCTTTTTGGGCAGAGAAAGCCAAGTACAGTCGAGACCTGCAATTCCAGCTGCCGCAGGAGACATGCAGCACCTGGAGCTGAGGCTGTCTCTCCCCAGTTGGGGCTTGGGCCCTACTGTAGGGTGGACTCTCCCTGTCCCGACCATTGGTTGCAAACAGCTATTTAGTGCTAAGCAACTACTCGAGGGACAGACTGCACCTGGAAAATCCAAAAAACTTCACAAATCAGAGCATTGCACTGTAAGGAAATGGGGCTTAAACTGGCAGCCTTGGGACCCTATGGGTGGGACACCGGGGAGAATACTGGATACTGGATGTACTGATCGGATCTCCCTGGTACCGGATTTACCGGTATCGGCATACTGGATTTTTAACTTTGGCCGCGGTACCAGATTTTTTACATTGCAGCTATTGACTTCAATAGCTGCAATGTAAAAAATCCAGTACCGCAGCCAGTGTTAAAAATCCAGTATGCCGGTACAGGTAAATATCGGATTTATCGGATTAAGCCGATACACCCGAATACCGGCAATATCAGATCTCGGGAGAACCAGAATTCCAACCCCTACTACGCATGGTGGCTGGCTCCTTAGCATCACCACTGTGCTCTAGCCAGGGTTCTGAAAGCTTTGCTGAAGGCCCTCTCAGGGCTGGTCAGGCCACACCCCTTCTCAGTCTTATTTATTGATTGATTGATTTAATTGCAAAATTTATAACCCGCCCCTTCCTGCCCAATGGTAGCTAACAATGAACAATTAAAACATAAATACAAAAATATAAAATACAATATAAAATATAAAAGTCTCAGAACAGAGGAGGTCTGAATAAGCTCCCCCACCCACTATCCAACCGTCCCCCTCACCAAACGCCTTGCTCTAAACCCCCAGCTTCCTGGTTGGCTGCTGCTGGCCTGTATATAAAGCCAGTCAGTAGCTACAGGAAACTGGGTGGATCATCTGTTTTCATTTCTGTTGCCTGTTTCTTGGACCACATTCACACCTGTGGTGGTGACTGGCCCTGTGCAGATTTTGACTCCAGGAGAAACGGCGAGAGCCAAAATCGGTGCGGAGTTCGACTGGTGTGAAAGACCCTCCGCACGGCTTTGCCAGAGATCACCTGGAAGAGTGCAGAGCTGGCTTTCCCTGCTCTGTAGAATAGAATAGAATAATGTATTTATTGACACGACTGATAAGTCGGTGCAAATATAATACAACCAAAGATACTGACGTATCAGGTTAAAACTTTAAAACTTAACACCAAAACCATTTTACGTGATTCGCATAAACATCCAATTGAACATTCAAATAACTGGACCCCTGCTCTATACTCTTCTGGGTGATCTTTGGCAAAGCCGCACGGAGTTGCTTTCACACCGGCCAAACTCTGCGCAGATTTTGGCTTGCGGGAACCAAAATCTGCACACTACTGCAGTTGTGAATGTGATCTTGGTCTCTTGTTCTGGGATGCTGGATTTGTTTGCTCCTCCTTCCCCTGATTCCAGTTTGTGTTGAGGTTGGACTGGCTCTGCCCTATTCTGGTTTGGAACTTGTATTTGAGCTCTGTGTCTGGACTCTGGCTTGTTTTCTAACCGGTCTTTTGCCCTTCTTCCCAGTGGCGGCTGGTGGGTTTAGAGGTTGGTGGGGCAGTAAGGCCNCTTCTTCCCCATCTGCCTGCCTCTCTGTTCCAGCAACCCGGCCTGCCTGGCCCACACCACTTGGCTGATATGTCTCCAGCCTGCTCTGAATTCTCTGGACCCTAGAGCCCTGATCTACACTGACACCTGGATGTTTGGACCCTGATCCTGCCCAACTCATCTAGACCCGATTCTGCACAAACTGTTCTGGTCCCTGGACCCTGATCTTGCCATGACTCTCCATGCCCCAGCCTTGGTTCCTGACACTCTCTCATGCTGCAGTCCACTTATTGGTGATATAATAGAAGCTTGAAATAGCTTTGCAAGACTCTATTCTAAACAATTTGAACAGGTTTTTTTACTATTAATTTCTGGAGGATGAGTTAAGACCACATTTTCCTTACAATCTTCTGAGTAAGATAACACTTGAACCTCAATCCTATAGGTAACAAACAATCCAGGCTGTGACTGCAGTCCAGATGATGTTTTTTTCCATCAAGCCATGCAGCTAGCTGTTACAATGGATTATACAACCACACTAACCAGCAGAGCCTTGCTGTTTCTGTTCAGAACACAAACTCGGAAGAAAGAACAACATTCATTTTGGGGATGCTACCTTGTCATAGAGTGGATATTTATTTGTGACACAAAAACATGCTGTGGGCTTGATCTCCCGAGCATGATACATTATATTTCTAGTTTTTCATTTGATTCCAGTCAGTTGTAACACAATAAAGGTAATGGAATTTTTAACATGATAGGCTCAAGCGACTGGCAGTCTAATAAATTACAGCCAGTACTGTTACTGCACACTGCTGTGTTTATATTGATACTTGATTAGTCAATATAACACAGTGAAATGGAGTATTTAATTTCCTCCCTTAACACACAAGCCCAAAGCAGATCAGTACCCAACACCTTTGCTCGAGCTGCCGGCCTTTGGAAAATAAAACGCAAGACATATTTTTTTCAAAGTACAGGAACTTGAGGGGGGCATTTAGACTCCCATAAACTTTGATGGCTTGGATGCACTGAGATGCAATCTGAGCAATTTGCTTGATCTTTTTATTGCCCTAGTGAATCATTTACTGGAGCAACCTTTTTACATAGTCCTCATATAAACAGACTCATTACAAAATGCTGCATGATTATCAACAGCCTTATGACTTGTGGGTTGCTTGGTATGGCTGATGATCAACCGTTCCACATCATCATTATTATTATTTATTGGAATGCCAATAGCATAATTGGGAGGGGGTGGAAATTGGACCAGTTCTTAGAGGATAGATCCAGAAATGGCTATTAGTCAAAATGACCAGGGAGTGGCATAATGAACAGACAGTTTTGTATTCATGGATGTTTCACATAGCCACTTCAGTTTGGTTATGCAGTTATTTGTTTTGGCACTACTTATCATTATTGCATACACCCAATAAATCAAATAACCTGAATAAACCAAACATCTGGAACTGAAACATCTGAGGCAGATATCCCAACAGAGCCATGCTTTCGACCTTCCTCTTCCTGGGTGCACCCACTGAGTACCTCTGCTGCCTCAACTTCTGTGCAGCCTTTGGAGCTTATACTGATTTTCAAAGTGGCCCCCCAGGAGGGAAAAAGTCCCCCACCCCTGTTCTAGACACTGCACAAGCTCATACTAAGAAAGAGCTCTCGTTTTTAATAGCAAAGAAAGAGATCAGACAGATAAAGCAGGGTAGAGAGAAAATGTTATCCCCCTTTTGCAGTCAGTAAATGGAGGCACAGAAATATTAAGTGACTTGCCCTGTGGAGAACCTTCAGGAAATGAGCTTTAATATGTGAGTGATTATTTAATTGGGATTGTTTTCTTAGGCTTCTGACAATGGGTGTTTTTAGATGGACAGGAAGTGTACTGGAGCCCCAGTGCAGTCATGTGGGTGACCCAAACAGGAGCTACACGCACCCACGGGTTTGACTGTGTTCAGACAGACAGCCCAGCATGCGGGTGAACCGAGCCCGCAGACAGAAAACATGCCTCTGGAGCCCGTGGCTTGCCAGAAGCTGCTCCGGTAACCATGGTAATGGGATGACAGCAGCTGTTAACCCCTTACCGCCCACAGATTAGGAGCCAGCCCAGCTCTTACCCAGCCGCAAACCCCCGGGGTGGCAGAGCAGCGTGGACAAACACTACCTCATGGCCAACCCTGGGGACCCCGTGACACCCAGTGACAGGGTTTGTGAAAACAACATAATGTAACATACATGATCTTCATGTGACCGAAAAATGTAATTATAATCTTGGAAATCATTTTTAAAAACTGACATGTTTGGTATCACTGGGTGTTTTTTAAATGAGCAAGGCTTGGGGTGGGGTCTGTGTGGCCGCTGAGCGGCACATCAGTAGAACAACCACTCAGGGGGAGTGAGTGGGGAGGGATTCTAATGGGTGGCTCCCAGTGTGGCTACTGCGACAGCCACCTCACACTCCCCTGCCACGAACCATAGGGGAGGGGGAAGTTGACATGTCCCGGCTGTGTGTGTTGGGGAACCAGGCTCCCCAGTGCTTGTGGGCAGTTCCTGTGACTTGCAAAGGTCATGGGGGTGGGGGGGTGTTAAGAGGGAAGACAATTGAAATGGAGATGAGGAGATAATGGGAGATATGTGACGAACTGTGCTTTCTCAAGAGAGAGCTTACGAGAGGTAGTTAGTAGTTACCATTCTGCCATGCATGGAGTAAGAAATTAGAAATAGATGTGTCAGCAAAGAAGCAAGTGCCTAGACCCCCACAAAGCAGCTGAGAATTATGGATTAAAAATTATCATTAAAAAAACATGCCATGTTTGGTATCATTTGGTGTTTTTAAATGAACAAGGCTTTAAAATGAGCTCATTGAGTTTTTAAATGAGCAAGAGTTAAATATGAACTCGCATTTAGGGTAAGACTTTTGCCTGGGGGTTTCACAAGTAATGTAGCCTTGTGCTATCTTTATATTGCTTTATTTGATTTGCACTCTTGAATTGATCTTGTCTGATACAAAATCTGATCTGCACATATAAGCTTCTTTTAATCAAGCTTTTGTGTGCCTGTGTGGAGATACTGACCACAGTTGAAGGGAATTCCCAGGTTACATACCTGGGTGAACCTTAATGTAATTTCTGTGACTTGGAACAATCCAGGGACATGGGTGACAGGGTGGCGGCCTCTTCACAGACTGGGACAGATCTGGAGGGGCTGTAGCCAGTGGAGGCTGTAAGTGGGAAAGCTAGGATGGTCTGGAGAAGGGCAAAGGAGAACCCCACAATGCTGATGTCCAGGAGCAAAAGGCAGACTTTATTAAGCAGCCAGAACAAATAGGGAAAGGCGAGAGGAGGATGGAACGGCATGGTTGAAAGGCCCCGCTAGCAGGCAGTGCAGGTCAGGAGCTGGTGGGGGCTGCTGCTCCTCCATTCCCTGGGACTTTTGCTGGCACTGGCCTCCATTCTCCCTGCAGGGCTCCCACATGGGGTCAACGATGATCGGATTGTGTGTGTTCCTTACTTCCTTTAAGTCTGCTGGCGCAGGCAAAAGTGGAACGGCTGTCTGTCTGTTTACACCCAATGTTCCTTGTGCTTCGACTGGTTTTTAATCACATTTGTCACCCACCAGTGCCTAATAAAGAGCATTCTCTTCCTCAGCTGCAAAAGAACACTTGCTACTTTCAACTCTCGCCATTCACAGTATGGCCACTGGCCAGTCCCAAGCAACCAAAAGTCATGAGGCAGACCCCATGATCATGAGATGAGGCTTGAAAATCATGAGATCTTTCTGGAAGTAAGTGGTTTGTGGATTAGTTAGAGTTCTTCTTTTATTTGCCATGAGAGTTTTGAGCCCTTTGGATTACACTGGGATATTTGGGTCAGATTTTCAAACTTTCTTCCATATCCCAGAGATAGGCACAATTTAACAACATGGAAGACAAGACTCTCCTCTAGTTACAAAACTCTAGAAGCTGATGCTTTAAGAAAAGCATCCAGTAGCATGTGACAAAACTGTGAGATCTCTCTGGAAAGCTTCAGAACAGTTCCAGGGTCGAGGTGCAATCAACTTGGAAATGAGATGGCATTCTAAAGATTAAAAAGTGGGCTTTTCACCCAGAAAGTTGTATTGACTCTTTGAACTTCATATTAATCCCACCTAGGTTTGGCAATGTTGAACCAAGCACATTTATCACAGCTTTTTAGAGACCCAGGATCACCCTCATTGCTCTAGCTTGAATATATCTCTACTGACAGAAATTCAAGTACATTAAAAGGGAATCTAAAAGCTAAAATTATGATGCTCATGACAAAATCAACAATTTTGGTTTTTTTTAAAAAAGTACAATTCTAGCCTATTTGGCTTTGGAAATATAGTGTTGTATATCCTAACAGCACAGAAACCAAAAGATCAGTCAGGAAAAACTCAAATTTTAATTTTTTAAAAAAAATTGGATTGACAACCCTGCAATAAATGCTTTGAGAAAATGTGCTGTGTGTTTGAACAGTAAAAAGATTTTGCAACTCTATATTATTGTAAGGTTTATTTTCAGAATATCCCCAAACATCAAAATCTACACATTTTAGATTCATAGTTATAGCAAAGCCAAAATCCAGACAACGAATTTGGAACAGGATAGATTTTGGCAGTTTTAGATCTGGGTAAGGAGCTATTTTAAAAATATCCACTCATCTAGCTTAGTACCTTGTCTGATAGCATATCTGTTAAAAACATACCACTTGGATGTATAATTCGTAAAGGTAAGGTTCTGAGAAGATAAAAGCCTATGTTAACTTCTTCCTAGTTGTGCAATATAAAAATAACTGCATGTTATTTTTCCACTTTAGTGATCCATCATGGTGGAGCATGAACTTGCATGATTGCCAGAAAAATCATTATCAGAAAACACCTGATTGGCTGTCAGTATGTCAGTGACACACACATAAGGTAAGATTTAATCAGAAATCTGTTCTGTTTTTAAACTTAGGGTAAAGCCATATGTGATGACCTGATTGCCGCATTCTGGGCTAACTCAGGATGCAGCAACCTCGGCGTGTCACGGCGCGACGCCGTGGTGGGGGTCGGCTGCGATGGACCCCGGGGGGACTGCAGGGGGTGAGCCGAAGGCCGGTGCAAAAAGAACGAGCCCCGAGCACTCGCCGGGCCCCGCCCCCACAGCAACAAGACGCCCTCCGCCCGATGCTACAAACCCCGCCCCCCCCCACAGTCAGGCACGTCCCAGCCTGCAGCCCCAGCCCCGCCTCGACGCAGTGAGCGCCTGGCGGCAGAGCGCGCTCGGCGGGGGGGGGGGGGGGGGCCTTAAATTATACACAAGGACGGTCACCTGGAGGAAAGCAGGAAGCAGATAAAGATGCTGGCGGGGCGTCAGATCCCCGCCGGTAATCGTAGAGAGAAGCTGGCCCCTGATCTTCGTTTCTGGAAGCTAAGTCTTGAGTGTGTGTGGAGTGTTGGAGAGTGTTGAAAGCCCATTGTACTTTGCCTTGCTATTTCTTGCTCCCCCCCCCCCTTCCCTGCGTGAGACTGAGTGTTTGAAGCCTCCGTGCACCCCCATCCTTATAGACCTTGTTTGCCCGTGGTCCCTGTGCTCCCTGTTTCCAGTGTTCCTACGCCTCCTACCTTCCATCAGTTGCGTGTGCTCCCAGACCCCCTCCTCCCCAGACCTCTCCCGCCTCCTACTTCCCTTCCCCTTATACACCCCGGCCCCCTTCCCCGTCTCCCTTCCCACCTGGACCCCTTCCCCCTGCCTCACCCTGGTGCCCTGGGTAGAGCGTGTGGTGAAGAATAACTGGTTTCCCCCTTCCCTTGCTCAACTCCTGGTGGCACATTCTCTCCTCCCCTATGATGATACGGGTTGTCTTCTGAACGGAGGAAAGCCCACCCGACAACCTGAGGGGATTACTGGTAACTCAGTGTACCAGCGGAGAGACGGCCCTGAGTTGGAGTTCCTGTCCTTGGCCCCGTACCCCCCCCTTCGCTCAGTATACACCTGGGCTACTCTGCCCCCCCCCTTACACGGCAGACAAGGTGCGCACTGGCTGGAGCACAAAGTGCACATGCTCCCAGCCAGGCCAATGGCAGCACAGGCCAAGGACGGGGAGAATGGGCAACATGTTGCCAGTCATCCCTGCTGAACCCAGTGCCCCCGCCATGATGGGCAATAATGATGGCTAATTATGGCCATGGTGGAGGTGGCCCGAACCGGCAGCCTGGCCCAGAACCAGACATGCAAGCTCTGGGACAGCCCACTTTGCTCCGGTCAGGTGGGCGGGTTCTAGCCCATGCTGTTACTGTGGTTGGTTGCAGAGGTGAGAGCCTGGACTAGCCACCAACACAACCCGGGATACCCTGGGCCAACATCTGGCAGCCATGAATCAAATGTGACAGCAGCCCGTAGAGTTGTCATATCTGGTTTTATCCCAATAAGGTCACAATCCCAAAGCTACTTTGGGGCACGTATAGTTGTGAGGCTCATAAGTAACTTTATGATTGTGGCCTCATATTTTAAAGCTAGGTGTGTAGATTATACAACAAATCTAAATTTTAAAAATGAAATTGACCTGAATGGCACTTGGCTGTTGTCTCAGTCCTCTCACTCTTGCCCACCTAAAGCTACATCCTCTATGAACCTTTTGAAACTTTCCCCCAACAGTCCTTTCCCTCAACTCTGAAGCTTGTGTTTGTGGATGGGTGGAGATATGAAGTTCTCTAACCCAGGGACAGATTAATTCTTACACAGACAGCAATGCAACATGGGGGACCCCAGCCTGGGGGACCCTGTACTGGAGGTTAGTCAGCATGTGTGTGCCACAGCATCTGTCTAGCCTGGACACCACCTCCATAAGCTCCAGAGACCACATGACAATTGCCACAATAGTGCAGTTCGATTGCAGAGGGGCACCATGCAGCAGCATCAGTGCCACTTGGGCTGCGCTCCCATCTGAGGAGGCAGTGGTGGCAGCAGGAGGGGCGAGGGAAGACGCAGCAGCGTGGAGCAGTTGGCCGACGGGAAAAGAGCTGGTGGGAACGGGGATCTGCTGTGGCTTCTTTCGTCCATGTCAGGGCACAAAACCCTGCCCTGACATGCGCAAGAGAAGCCGCAGCAGATCCCCATTCGCACCAACTCTTTTTCCGTCGGCTGGTTCCTCCGCGCTGCTGCGTCTTCCCTCGCCCCTCCCGCTGCTGCCACTGCCGCCGTAGATGGGAACGCAGCCTTAGCTCTCATCCCTGTTTCTCCTGCCTTTCACTGCTCCCAACTCTAACCAATGCCTCTCCTTGATACTCACAAACACTGTGTCTGAGTCAGGGCTGGGTGAAGAGACATTCTGTATGTGGAGGGCATAGTGGAGGCAGTGGAAAAGCAGTAGGCAGCTGGACTGGGCTAGGTAGCATAACTCCCAACAGTCCCTATTTAAGAGGGACAACTCCTTTTTGGGTGCTGAATCCTACTGTCCTTCTTTCAGGAGAGAGGGCAACCAAAAGGCCAGAATTCAAGCCTCAGACACCCCTGTCTTAGTTACATTCCCCCCCCCCCCCCACAAAAGCACTTGAAAGAACAATGGGGAGATGATGTAATGACAAGAGGAATGGTAAGCAGGAGAACTTTATGCACTTGGAATGTTGGGAGGTGTGTGAAAGTATGTAATGCATAAAGGAGTGAGGTATCTTTGCTGAGGGGTGGGGCTTATTGACTTGTCCCACTTTGATAGTCCTACTTTGGTTAATCAAAACGTTGGGAATCTATGCAATAGGTATGCAGGTGGTCTACGTTGGTGACCCCAAAGTATGGTTTCATGTAGGCCCCTATTCTGTCCAGATCACAAGGGAGGGAGCCAGCTTCACCAAATTACACTATATTTATTTCCCCCTTTCTAGGGAGAGGCTTTGCACTCCTAAGAGCCAAGCAAACTCTCAGTTCCCATACAATCTTAAGAACTATCATAAACTTATCATCCTGGGTCACAGGATACCACACCT
The DNA here is from genome assembly GCA_003113815.1 of Sphenodon punctatus. Lineage (NCBI taxonomy): Eukaryota > Metazoa > Chordata > Lepidosauria > Sphenodontia > Sphenodontidae > Sphenodon > Sphenodon punctatus. Next base: position 461,177 of record QEPC01003117.1, read on the forward strand.
ACATCAGGTACACTGTCTGCCAAAACCCCTTGGGCTCAGGTCAGATTCATCAGCCAAAAAAAACCCTTCCCCCTACAAAGTTCTTTGATGTCTCAGAGATCTATGGGGGTGGAGCCATGTTTATGGTTTAAGGTTTAAGTTTATTATGGCTTTTGACTTTCGCTGTGACCAAAACGCAAATAACATAACATACATAGCATATAAACATAGGAAACATAAGCGATAAAATACAAAAGATAAAACCAGTACATTTAAGCAAATATCCTGTCAATTCCAGGAGGTTACTACAAGTTATAGGGGAGGACTAGTAATTCCGGGGAGAGGGATGCCCTCTCATCCTTGTAATAAAAACTTGCTCAAGGTCAATAACAATCTGTACCCCAATCCCACCAATACAGGGCCAAGCTTCCCCTTATATTTTAACCAACTTCTGGTTGGCAGAAATTGCTTGTTGCTTTTTCAAGGCCAGCCAAACATAGGAGGCTACAGAAAAAACATCCTCCAGATTTGTCATGGCAAGAAAGAAAAGGTTACCCTGATCCAAGGCCCGATATGATGGGCCCTTGCATAATGGTTTGAGCCAACTAGCCCTCAAACTCGTAAAGTGGGGGCATCTCATCAGAAAATGGTTAACCGTTTCCACTTCGTCTAGACTGCAAGAACATTTGCGTTGATCAAAGCGCACTCCAGTGTACCTCCCCTCAACGGCAGCTATTTGAATCATATGAAACCGCAGGAGGGTATAAGATCTACTCAGACTCCTATTAGAAAGGTGGTCCAAATAATGCTCATAATTACAGGTTAATTTTATTTGACCCAAACATGGAGCCACTTTCCATACTGAAAGGGCTGCCAGATCATCTTGGTGCCCAATATCCTGGAGCCTAACCCAGACCTCACTCTGTATTTCTTTCAAGGACTTTCCTGTCAAGTAGCTAAATGAGAATCCCAATTGGCTTAGTATCTCCTTCAGGTACTTCAACCATAGGTACGTCCTTAAACCCATATACTCGAGTTCTTCCCTTAGAGCCCGAGAAACAAGTGAGCGTTCCTGTTGTGAAAGGATCCTAAGCCAGTAGCGCACCAAGGTTATTTTAGACAGATTTACTAATGAGGTCAGCCCAGTCTCTGCCCTCAGAACTGGAGCTGGGACACTCCTACCTACCTGTAGCAACTGGCGTAGGAANATTTCCAAAGTTATGGGGTCAGGGTAGGGAACTATGTCCAGGCCGAAAGCTGCCGAAGGTGGCACTTTCGCCTTATAGACCTGTAAAATGGCAGAGGTAGACACACCACGGGATAGTCTTACAGCCTTGATTATGTCACGAGCAGCATTCAGGGCTTTGATTGCCCTTGCCCTCAGATGGTTACCCCAAGTACCCCTGTGCGTAAAAGTAATCCCCAGATAGGTGAACTGCTTGACTACCTCAATCGGGGCATGATTGGCTACCCATTTAGTCTTTGAGTGGCGTCCGCCCATCATCATGATTTTAGATTTTGGGCTACTTACTTCCAGCCCATTTAAATTACAATAAGCACCAAACTTGCCCAATAATCCCTTGGGCCCTATTTCAGTCTGAGAACAGAGCACTAGGTGAAGCCATGTTAGGAAGGAGAGGGAGACTGCTTTAGCCACACTCCTTTTTGATGTAGCCACACCCCTTCTGAGCATTGTGATGACATGATGATACTCCATAGGTGCATCAATTCACGGTGAATGTATGGTCACATACAAAAGGTGCAGGAGAATGCCTTAGCCCCATCTCCTCTCCGACATGACACCCCACCAAAAAAACCAAGTTGGCTACATTGGCCTAGGCCAGGTCTAGTCCTTGAAGGGCCCAATTGCATTGGACTCAGACTTGGGTCCTGTTTGGGCAGAATTCCAGCCCAAGCAGGCCTCTAAATCAGAGGAGAGGTCATTATCTAGTGTGCAGAGTAGAGGACTGGTACTTGGACTTTTGGACCTGTGTTGGCTAACTCATTGCATTACTTGGGCAATTCATTTAGCTACCTTTAAAATTAGGATAATGTACAACATTGCCTTCCTCACATGGGTGTAGCCTTACTTAATCCAGTGCTTTGATATCATTAAAAGAAAGTCACAAAAGGAAGGTAACATGTGGTATTCAAAGCTGCTTCCTGTATTGAGAATTAGGGTTGCCAGTAGGATTACCACCTCCCTCTGGGCTATCTCCTGGGGGAAGCTGGGCCATGGGGTTGCCACATCCCTTTCTGACAGAACAGGAACCTGCTCCTTACAGAGGGTCATGTGGTAAAGGTCATGTGGAAAATCCTTCGGGCCTGCCCTCCTTCTGACATGGTGGTCCCTGGGAGTAGGGTGGCTGTACCTACCCTTTAAAAGAGGACACTTATGAAAAATACATGTTGCAGGGCTGCATTGGTACTAGTGCAGCCCTGAACTATATATTTTTCATAAGCATGCTCTTTTAAAGGAGAGGTATGGCCAGCCACCCTACCTGGAAGTCCTGATTTCTCTGGGTTACCAAAGCACCCTGACTGAACCCTTATTTTGAGGGAAGAGAGCCTCTGGTGAAAGCTGGAGAGGTGACATTTAAGGATCCCTTATTTTAAGGAAGCATCCCCTTTATTTCAGAGCCTTACAGCTCTATAGAACGTAATGGGCATCGCTACTTTATATAACAGACGTCTTTTGTTCTGAACACCACAGCGCCATGGAACATAATGGATGTTCTTTATTGTGTGATATACTGTTCCTTTAAAGAGTTTAGTAGCTCTGCACTCGTCCCAGGCAGAGCTCTACCTTCTACTTCTATGCCTGTTGTTTTGCAGAATAATAAAGTAAACCACCCAAGATGGCGTATTATAACCAGCTCCACTACCTCAGCCTCCTTCTCTCTTTAAGACTGAAAAAGATAGCCCTTTATTCAGTATTCCTCAGCTTTGTAGCAGCCTTTCTTTTTGAGATTCTGATCGGCCAACCGAAGGAAAAGGCAAGACGCTCCTTCCCTATGCAGTACTCTCAGCCCAGCCTCACTGGAAATAAGGAATTGAGCAAAAAAACTATCTCAGTTCCTTGACAAAGCAGTGACAGCAGCTACTTGGGTTTTACTTCAGCTATACATTCCCCCCCCCCCCCCCATTATTCTTTTATGGGCAATTCCATGTTTTTAGGGAGCTCCGTTAGGTTTTTTTCCCCCTCCACCTTGCTGTAAAATGGTTTTACCTAAAGTATTACACCAGCAGCTGGCATGCTATTTTCTTCTGAGGTATAGTCAAATAATGGGCTTTTGGAAGGGGATCTGTTTCCTTTCCTTTCCCCATATGTTCTTTTTGATTGAGGGGTTTAATACATTCATTTTCACAGTAGTAGCTTAAGTGCTTTTTCCTCTTACTGGAATGAATGTCTATGAAAAAATGGGAGATGGAAGCAAGGATGCAGTGCCTGAGCCTTCTCCAGTACATTGGTTTTGTTTCTTTACCCTTTCCCAGAAGTTTATCTGCCTTGTAGTATCTGTAGCCCAGAAGAGGATGGCAGGTTTGCTCTGGATTAGGAAGAGGTCTTTGACAACAAGGACCTCTGATTATTGTTTGTTTTTGGTAGCACCCATAACATACTAGGTGCTTTCCAAGCACAAAAAAATGCCGTCTGCCTGGGCCAAGGAACTAGCAAGCTATTTATTTATTTTATCTATTTAATACATTTATACCAAGCAGCTCGGGGCGGCTATAAAACAGACTAATGAATGGGGGTGGAAAGTGTGACAACTGCTTGGTCAAACTGTTAATCTACTGCAGTGTAACAAAAGTAAAACAATATAAAGAATGTTCCAGGGACTTAACACCCCTCCCACACACGAATACACACACCGCCACCACATGCACACACCCAATCTAAGCTAGGAAGTAGCCTGTTTCTTTCTGATAAACATTACAGCTGAAGTGAATCTCTAGTATGGAAAGGGAAGTGGTTTTATAGCAGATAAACACAGAGAGGGTGAACCCTTATATATAAGGGATGTAATGGAAGGAAGCGCAGGGACTGTGTGGGAATCTGACAAGTAGACAGAGGAGGCTGGCAGGACTGGCAGAGAAGAAAAGAAGCAAAGACAGAGAAGGACAGTGGGTTCAGTTCTGCAAAGCCTTGAAGGGAAGAATGAGGTGCAGCAGCTGAGGGGGAGCCAGTGGAAAGATTCAAGGAGGGAGCTAATCAAATTGACAGGAAAGGAAGATGGTCTCAGCAGTGGTGTTTTGCAGGGACTGGAGGAGACTACGTAGGAGTCAGGGAAGCCACAGAAGGGGAGGATACAGTAATCAAGATGCAATTTTTCAAGGGCCTGAATGTTAGTTTTAATTGCAGGGATAAATGTATAAAAAAAGATTTTGGAAGTATTTTTATTTGGAGTAGGGGTGGGAATATCAGTATCAGATAAATCCGAAACACCCAATAATCAGGTGTATCGGATTAATCAGATAATCCGATATTTACCGGTTTCGGCATACCGGATTTTTAACATTGACCGCTTTACAGGGTTTTTTACATTGCGGTAGTTGAAGTCAATGGCCACAATGTAAAAAAACCCAGTAAAGAGGCCAATGTTAAAAATCCGGTATGCCTATACCGGTAAATCAGATACCGGGGAGATCTGATACCAGTAAATCCATTATCCAGTATTCTTCCCGGTGTCCCATCCCTAATTTGGAGCAAGCAGTAGCAACAGCGTGATCTGAATGTGGAGTGTGTGTGCAAGTGAAGGGAGATGAGGAAATAAAATAAAAGTGACAATTGTCTCCACCCCTCCCTCCCTCCTGCTCCGTGGGTGGAGGGCGGTAGGCCCCTTTCTGCGCCTGCCTGAAGAGGGGGGTGGATGCAGAGTGATTCCCGGCTCGGGGTTTTTGAACAACCCCGAGGCGGGAATGAAGGGCGGCTGCACAACGGGCAGGGCTGAATCTGGAACCCCACCAGGTCAGGATAGGTGGAGGCAAATCACGTGGGCCTCGCCCACCGTTTAGTTAAACGGGGCCCACCATTTAGCTCCAGAAAGGGTCACAGCCCCAGTTGTGGGCTGGAACCAGAAGAAATGGCAGCGGTTTGAGGCGCTGCTGCAACAACAACAACAAAAAAAGAAAAGAAAAAAAGAAAACCCCAATCACAGTCAACGGCCAGCAGCCAGACTCAGAGCCCTGAGGCCAGGCAGGTAGGGCAATACTGTTTCCCCCCACGAGATGGGGAAAGCAAAAAAGAAGGCATCTGCCACTGCTAGTAGGCAGTGGCATGGGCCTAGGCAGGCAAAACACCCACCCCAGCTCCTGAATGCCCCCCCTCCATGGCAGGCACTAGCATGGAATCTCCTCTAGGCCCCCCCCCCCAATTTCTCAGAGGGCCAGGCGAGCACAGGACCATCAGGGAACACAGATGGGGGGGCAGATGCCCCACTCTATGAGAGGCTGGCTGGGTGTGAGGCCCTGCTGAGGGAGCTCGCAGCAGGGGGAACAGGCCCAGGGCAGGCCTACCCCCCTGGGTCATTTGCTCTGGGCATGTCGCCCTTCCCCGCCCCCCCCACTGGCCTCCAGTTGCATGTCCAGTGAGTGGAGGCAGGACCTTCCATGGTTTCCCCCCGGCTCCAGTGAGGAGGACGAGTGACCACCCCCTGGCACGATACCGGGATGATACCTGGCGAATGGGTCCGGTATGGGCACCCCCTGGCAGGGGCGAGCGAGTGGTTCAGGGTGGTTCCCAGGACCCAGGGCCCCTTCCAGTGGTGCCTTCCCCACTGGCGGCCGCTGGGTCTGAGCTGCCGTTGGGCTTGGAGCTAGTGGGTGGGCCCCCCTCCAGGGGACGGGAATGTCTCCATCTGGGTCCCCTCACGGGGGGCCTGCCCAGCACGTCTTGTCCACCCTGGGCCAATAGGTTCCTGGACCTGCGTCGTCGTTGGACTGGGCTCTCCCGTGGGGCGTGCAGGGTAGCCCCTCTCCCTTTTCTATCTCACAGGGAGGAACCGGTGCATCCGGAGCCCCAAGAGCAAGGCAGGGATGACATCCACCTGAGGATTGAGGCGATCAAGCGCACCATCCAGGTGATGGCAGAGCAGCGTGCCCAACAGCCAACAACTTACCAGGCCGGGCAACTCGGACCAGGTGAGGCAGGGGCCCTCCCACAGTGGGTGGACACTGGTGTAGGGGCACTGGCCCAGGCCCTGCCTTTGGGAGCGTGTCCCCCTGGTATCACCAGCTGGGTGGTAGTGGGTGCGCAACTGAACCCAACACCGGGCCCATTGTGGACCAAGTTGCTGTGGTGGAACGGAACATGGGTTCTGGTAATTGCTCCCCCTACCCCTGCCCCAGGGACCATTGGCGGGGCGGGCCCCTCACAGCCACCACCCCCTGTGGCCATATCAGGGGGCACAACTGACCTCAAGGGCCAGGCCCTCCAGGTGTGGGCCTCGCCATCCGGCTCCCTTGGGCATGTGAATACCCTGCCGCATGTGTCACACCCTCTGGGAATAGATGCCAGGCAGCACCCTCCTCTGGGGGGAGGTTACACCAATGTTTCCACCCCTATCGGGGATCACCTCCTCCCGGCTACATGGGAACGAATATGGCAAGGTGAATACATAGACATATTTGTCCTCCTGTTCAGCAATACCATAGTGGATCTGGCTGAGCAGGACAACAAAGAAGAGAAGGAGCGCTTCAAGTGCCCCAAGGCTGATTGGAACAGGTCCAACTGGACTTCAGCGTTTTCCGTCTACCATGGGGTGTAGATCCAAGCGTACCCCAGCCAGGCCACTGACCTCCTCAAGTACGTTGACATTGTATGGCGGGTATATGAGGCGGGACCTTCTGGGGCCTGGCTTTGGTATGATGAGGCATTCAGGCATAGAGCAGCCTACACACCAGGCCTCCAGTGGGATCTACACGCGAATGACCTGTGGCTCAACTGCATGAACGGTACAGGAAATGCCCCTAGGTTGGACAGTGGCAATCTATTGGCAAGGGTGGGGGGCACTGCATCTGCGGCTGATTCCTTTCGTGAAGAGGGGGGAAAGGCGGTGGCTAACACTGCAGCGCAGTGTTGGGAATTCAGCCATTATGGGAGATGTTCCTGCTCCACCTGCAGGTTTTGGCACACCTGCCCCAACTGCGTGGGGCAACATGCAGCCTTGGCCTGCCCTCATATGAGAACATGGGCTAAGGGAAAATCGAACCCCGGGGGACCAGGAAGGGGTGGGCAAGGAGGTGGCAATTTGAGCACCCTGGGTAAGAGTCCCAACTGCAGTTAGGCCTGATCGGTTAGAACTGGCCCTGTCAGGACACCCTGATCAGGAGGAGGTGAATTATGTGATTTCGGGTTTCCAGCAGGGGTTTACGATATCGGCGTTTAATGTTCAGCAGCAGCGGGTTGCCTCTAACTTGAAGTCAGTGGTAGGGCTGGAACACGTGGCCCTAGAAAAAATTGGGAAGGAGCAAGCAGAAGGGCAGATCACCAGCTCTTTCCCGCCTCCCCTTCCTAATATGGTGATTTCCCCCCTCAGAGTGGTCCCCAAGAAATCCCCAGGGGAATTCAGTTTGATTCACCACCTGTCCCACCCATGGGGTCTTTCAGTCAATGACACAATACCCAAAGAACTTACATCAGTTCAATATGCGTCGTTTGACTCAGCGGTGGCACTGGTGAGGTGGTGCGGCCCTGGCACCGTCCTGGCAAAGTGCGACATTAAGTCAGCTTTCCACCTGCTCCCAGTCCACGCGGAGAGTTACCGTTAGGGATGTGCGAACACCGGGGGGTTTGGTGTTCGGCCTGTTCAGGGTTCAGCCAAACCTGAAGTTCGTGAACTTCCTGAGTTCAGGCCGAACCCCAAACTTCCAAACCACGTTCGCACATCCCTAGTTACCATCTGCTAGACTTTCATTTTAACAGCTGGTACTATTACGCATGGCCATACCGATCAGGTGCTCCATCTCTTATTCAGTGTTAGAGAGATTCAGCTCCTTGATTCAGTGGGTCGTAAGGCAGCGGGCTGAGGGAGGGGAGGTCACCAAATATTTGAATGACTTCCTCTTCATTAGACGGGCCGGCACAGAAGAGTGTCAGGGGCTAATGCAGACTTTTCAGAGGGTGGCGGAGGAGCTGTGCATTCCACTAGCGCCGGAAAAGACGGAGGAACCAGCCACTAGGCTGACCTATCTGGGAATAGAGCTGGACACAGCAGCAGCAGTGTTGTGCCTATCCCAGGATAAGTTGAGATCCCTGCGGACCAAAGTAGATGAGTGCCTGAGCACAACCAAAGTTATTGCCCGCCAACTCCAATCATTGCTAGGGAGCCTCAACTTTGCATGTAGAGTGGTGACTCGGGGCGGGCCTTCTTGTCCTGCCTCTATGTCAAGCTTGCGGGTAATCCGCTGCCCCACTACCACATCAGGCTCACGAGGGAAATGAAGGAGAATTTTGAAGCATGGGCAACCTTTCTGGCAGGTTTCAATGGGACTAGTTTCTGGAGGGAACAGCGTTTGCTGGAAGCAGAGCTCCAGGTGCACTCTGATGCAGCCAGTGGTTCAGGTTTTGGGATATATTTCAGGGAAAGGTGGGCAGAGGCCCCTTGGCCACCTGAACGGAGCAAGGCAGGAATCACTAGGGACCTCACCTTTCTTTAGCTTTTTCCCATTGTGATGGCAGTCCACCTCTGGCTGAAGGAATTCGCAAACCAGACAGTACTTTTCTGGTGCGACAACCAGGCCATAGTCCACATAATTAAAACACAGTCTTCCCATTCCCCATGGGTCACGAAGCTTGTTAGCGCGCTCGTGCTCACCTGTTTGAATTTTAACATACTATTTCAAGCTGGGCACGTTCCTGGCATCATCAGCGGTGTAGCCGATACCCTTTCTCGCTTCCAGATGGAGTGTTTCTGCTCGCTGGTGCCATGATTCAGGGTGACCCCAGAACTGCTGTCATCATTGGTGTGGAGCCTTGGATCATAGAGCTGTACACCGCCATTCAGGGATACTTGGCACCGTGCATGAGGGCTGCCTATGACCGAGCTTTCCGGGAGTTTCAACAGTACCGATTGTCCCAAGGGTGAGGGCGGGGTTTCCCGATCCCAGAGCCCCAGATGCTCGAAATCTCCTTCCATCTGAGGCGAAGGAGGGCTACTTCAGGTACCATAGCCAGCAAACTATCGGCACTTGGTTTTATGAGCAATTTGGCAGGGCACCCTCCTCCTGACAGGGTTTTTTTCACCAAGCGTTTGCTCGAGAGCTGGTCTAGGGAACAGAGCCACATCCCAGACCAAAGGACCCCTACCACCCCGCCTTTGCTGCTGGACATTTGCAGGGCTTTGCCCAAATATATTTTGCCTGTTTCGAGGTTTCTTTATTTAGTTCAGTGTTTCAACTGGCATTTTCAGGGCCTTCCGTGTGAGCAAACTCATAGTCGAATCAGCCAGGGACACCACAGATAGGGCCCTTAAATTCATCAACGTCCAGATCAGCCCAGTGTCAATTTCCCTGAGGATCCATCGATCAAAAACTGATCAGAGGGGAAGAGGGCAGGTGGTTAGGCTGTACCGAGCTGGCACACCAGACCTGTGCCCTGTCTGGGCAACAGAGGCATACCTCGCTGTGTGGCCCCGGGTATCCGGCCCCTTCTTTAGGCATGCCGGGGGCACGAATCTGACTTGATACCAATTTACAGTGGTACTGAGGGCTGCACTGACCCACCTGGGTTTGCCGACGGCCAAATATGGAACTCACTCATTCTGTATAGGGGCTGCCAGTTTTGCAGCAGCAGCAGCAGGTATGTCAGAATAGGGCATTCGTGCCGTCGGACGTTGGCACTCAGGGGCCTTCTGGTCTTATGTTCGGCAGGCCCCCTCCCAGGATCAGTCCTGAACTTAATTTTGTTCCCTCAGGTCCTCCCCCACCCCTCCCCATTGCAGGAAGAACGTCTGGATCATTGGGCACAGTCTGGTGCTCTGGGCTGGCAAGGCAGCCGGCCAAACGTGATGGGGAGCCCAGCTCGGTTTGACAGTGCAAGCGGTGATTCAGCGGAAGGGCCGCAGCGGCATGAAGTGGCACCAACTTTTGCCAGCATTCCAGGCACCATGACAGGGCCCCCCACCCAATGTCATCATCCTTCACTTGGGTGAGAATTATATACCCTAACTAAAGGGGGTTCAATTGATCAGGAACATGAACAGGAAATGTACCTGCTCCTTTTGCCTTGCTGCCCCCATTCCTGGAACTCCCTCCCTGAATACATGTGGGAGATAAAAAACTTTTCCCTTCCACCCTCATCATATGGACTGATCTGGTTGAGCGCATGACATGGGGCAAAGGGGTGCACCCTACCCTGGTGACCCCTTAGTGGCAGGGGCTCAGTACTGTGGTTTAGAGTAGGTTAGAAGTAGGATAAGTGTGAGTCATCTCCTTAAGAGATGGGGAGGACACACCTACCGCAAAAGCAGGGTACGGCAAGTGGCGGGGTAGCCTCCCTGGGAGGGGTGTCCAGCAAGGGTGGTAGGGACAGGTATGGTCCCCTGCCTGTAAGCGCCCTCATCCTTATTCAGTCTGGAAGGACTTTGGTCCCCTCACCTGTGACAAGGGGCCACAGAGAGGGGGAGATGTTTGAGTTTGTGTTTGGGGTGGTAATTGAGGGTAATCAAAACCACCCCTGAGTTGCTGTCTGTTTACGAGTTCAAGTACTGGACCCAAATCACACTAGGCGATTTCCCCCACCAATTTTAATTAAGATTTGATTTGAATAAAGAGTGCGCCATTTTAAACCCAATCCTTGTGTCCTGTCTCCTTCGGTGCATCAGCAATAGATTATTGGCCTGAATGACACTGGAGATAGTGACCACACCTAACCGAACTAGAAAAGTGAAAGAGAATCTCATTTTCCATTCAAATGATGGAGTTTCTAGTCTTTTTCCTTCTAAAAGTCATGGATGTGTAAGGGGGCAAATTTTGTATTTCTGATTACTATTCTGGTTTCAGAGCCAGTTCTTTCATGTCTGGTGTCTCAAAATTTTGGAACCTTTAAGAGGAAAAATCTTGTAGCCGCTACAGTTGGATCAGAAGCAAACAAGCAGGAGAATGGGGTGCAGTCTGTGTGTTTAACCTATATGTAATGTGGGTCAGTCCTCAGAGTGTGGAGAGGGAGGGGGCAGTGCATGCATGTGCACACTCAAAGGTTAACCCTACAAATTTGGTGATGTTCCAAATTTGGAAGCCGAAAAGGACTTTTTGTGTTTTATCCAATTCTGAATACACATCTCTAGTAAGGGAAGATTTGAAAATATGAGGCAACTACCTTTGCTCCTTGAAATGTACCTGCTCCTTTTGCCTTGCTGCCCCCATTCCTGGAACTCCCTCCCTGAATACATTTGTTCTGCTCCCTCCCTACCTTCATATCCCTCCTGAAAGCCTACCTCTTCAGTCAGGTTTTTCCTAGCTCCTCAATCTGCTTAGTCTGATCCCTGATTTACTCAGGGTTCCCTTTGCACCTGTAACTGCCACTTTCAGACCTTTCTACTCCCCACCCCCCGGTGCATATTCTGGCTACGGGAGGGAATGCGCAGCCAGGATATGCGCAGGGATCGACTGGCCTGAAAGCCTCCCCATGCGGCTTTGCCAGCAGACACGCGCAGAGATACAGAGCTGGATTTCCTGCTCTGTATCTCTGCTCGTGTCTGCCGGCAAAGCTGCGTAGGGGG
>QEPC01003117.1:488676-520953 GCA_003113815.1 Sphenodon punctatus
CCCGGGGATTGGCGTCCAGACGTTACTTTTCCTTGGTTCCCGGTGGGGGTCCGTTTGACCACGCTTCCCGGGACCTTCCCCCGGCTAGCCCGGGAAGCGTGGTTGAAATTGACCCCATGTGGGTATTGAGCGTGATGAACATCTGGCGTGCACCGTACAGACGTTCAGGGCCCTTTGGCCCCCCCGCGGGGTTGAGCGGGGTTCACTGTGGTTGAGCGTGATCTCGTAACGTCTGAAAATACCCGATGTCTAGAAAGCATTTAGCATGTTATGGGTGCTACAATAAACAAATTACTACCAATAACAACCCTGCAGGGCATTGGTCCCAAAACTGAGGCTCATGACAGCTCAATAAACAATATAAAATACTGAGAGGGGGGGGGAGGGGGGAGAAATGCATACGCACTTCAGCATCATTAAGGAAAAGGTAAATATGCACCCAGAGCTCCTTCGGTTCCTGGCATAACATGTGGGGAAGCCCTGAGCTTCAGCTGCAGGAAATAAGGGCTCTTTTTAACCATCCTGACTAGGTTTGTTTTTGTTTTCATTTTTAAAAGAGCTAGGTGAACTAAATAAAAAGACGAAGGAAAAATAAAAGTTAAAAAACAACCAAAATATTTATTTTTTTGTTTCTTCTTTGTTTTTCTTCTGCTTACTTACAGTTTTAGAACATAACCTAGCTGTATGAATTAACTTTCAAAATCCAGTTGTGGCTCACCATAAATCTTGAACCTTGAAAGTCATTCACAACCATTTATTTATTTATTTATTTATTTATCTATTAGATTTATACCCCGCCCCTCCTGAGAACAGCTCCTTTAGGCACACTCTAGCCTTATTCCCCTTCTACTGTCTATTCAAGAATTCTAATAAAACACATGGACTCTTTCAAATTATTGTATTTTCACAATTTAACCCAAACTCCCTATTACAGCAGTTCCTAGCAGTACTGAACACTTTGTGTTGCCTATGGAATTCACATATGTTTGAAGGAAGCTTTGATTCAATGCTAGCTGTCAAAGTATGACAGTCATGCCATATAACACCAGCAAGCCTCGTTCCTTCTCCCCCTCCAAACAATCCGTTACAAGCTGTAGAACAACTGTGGCAGAGATAACAGGCATGTATGTGTTTGTAGTGTGTGTTACACATAATGGTGGCAACAGTTCTTGGTAACATCCCAGGGCCATGCTATGAACCCACAAACCAGAGCCACAAACTGCCCATTATCTTCCTGCTTGTGTTCTATGATCAGGTATTGGCCAGTTATTTTAAAGCAGTATTTGAAATTTGAAAAATCAGTAATAAGCAGCGGAAAATAGCCATTAATTAAAGGCCATGCCTGCAGCCACCTATAAATACACATGTTAAACTTTGAGCTGTGAGTGTGACCTTTCCCTTCCCTCACGGCACTTGGAATGATTCTGAACACTCTGGCATCATAGCAGTATGGGCTCACAAGCAGGTTGTTTTTAGCGTACTATGACTACTGATATTTCACTGAAGAAGAAAAAAAAATGATCCCATAAACCACTATTGATGTTAAACATCTTTTGGGAGTAGTGGTGTAAATAAAAGTTTTGGGGATCAGACTATATCATTACATCCTTCACAGAAATATAGTTGGGAGTAAGAAAATGATGAAAAAATTAACAATTTACTGCTCATGGTAGATTAAGTAGCTCAACATATTGTTTTTTCTCAAGTAATTCTATTGTTAAAGTGAAACATTGATACAACTTCTGTAATGCATATAAGCTAAGTGTGCTGATTTATTTCTGTGATATTTACTTATGTCTTTCTATCTGCCACTCTCTCTTTCACTGCTTATGTGGGCAATTAACTTGTACTGTCAACATTGTCTGTTTATCTTTAATAAAATCAGGGACTAAAACTCCTTCTGAAATTTTCAATGAAAACATATTCCAACACCACTATAACTCACCCACTGACATTTCTTTCTGCAAAAACAGCGTAAGTACCAAGTTGACATTATTGACTAATCGCTTCAAAAATGTAACCTTAAAAATAAAAGCAAATTTTGATCTAGTGGAAGCAAAATCAATTTGGGGGAGCCAGCCATCCCTGATGTTCTACATCGGGTGTTTTAAAATGAGAGTGGTGGTGATCCGTGGTTGGTGTGTGGGGTGGCAGAGGGGCGCCCATGCGCAGGAAGTGTGTGGGGAGGGCTTTACACGGTTGGCTCCCAGCATGGCTACCCCATCCACGGCGGCGGCCACCCTAGCCCGCATGGGGCACTCTGGATTTTTCAGGAGTGCTCTGTATGTGGCCATGAGCGGCTGGTGCGTGGGTCACAGGAGCATGCCTCCCTATGCACCAACTTCAAATGAGCAGTTGGATGCATGCATGGGGGGGCCATGCACGGAAGTGTCGCATTCAAAAACACCCATACACATCACTGAAAAATAAGGGGCCTTCAGACTCTATGAAAGAAGATACTTTACTTCCAGGCTGGGCTCTTCATCCCAGCCCAAAGTTTTATAGCCAATTTCAAAACCTCCGAAATCAGGTTTTATCAAAGGAAGTTGTGAAGGATGCCTTATACAATGAAACGATCATTGCCATTTTATGTGTGGTCCTGAACCACCATGGGAGGCAGGCACAGATGAGTGGAAGAGGGGTAGGGGCTCTTTTTGCTGAGTGGGCAGTAGGGCTGCCCGGTATGCACATTTTTCCAAGATATGCAAATGCAGGCCGAGCAACATGTATTTTTCATAAGTATCCTGAAAAAAATTGCGTATCTGGCAACCCATAGTAGGCAGCAATGTTGATGCCATAGAATCTAACCCGCCTCTGCACCTGTTCAGTTTGGGGAAGCATTCTGTTGTTTATTCCACTTCATCGTCCCCACTTTCTCATCTACCTGACAGATAAGATTAGCCAATTACTCACCAGTATTTTGATGGTACACACGGGTGGGTGCATGGACCAGTTGGTTGTTTGAATACTCACACAATCTCTCATGATAAGGAGGGCAATTAGATTAGTTTACTGGAGGCAAAATCAATATCAAACATCTGTGGGGCAGATTAGCCATTGCTAATTAGAGCTTTTAGACATTAATCAAATAAAATGTATGAGGCTAATCAACCAGTGTAGGGGGAGAAATCCATAATGTCCTAAGTCTATCCTTGAGTTTTCAACCTGGTTCACCTTGAAAATGGAAATGAAAATATAAATCCCTGAAGTGGAACCAGTAAGTTTACTAGACCAGGGGATATTATTTATTCACAGATTGTTAATCAATCCTATATCAGATCTGAGGATTTATAATATCACCCAGCATCAACTGTACACATGATTCCTGAGTCACACTAGCTTTTTACTGGCCTTGTAGTACTTAGGAATTTACATTTGCCTAAATAAGGGCAACAGGATCAGGCTCATGATACATTTGTAGACCAATTAATTAATTAATTACTTTTTAAGATTGTATTACAAACACACACAAATGCAGTTGACTTTTTTGTTTTAAATTAACAGTACACACATAACGAGGATTTTATCTAACTAGGATCTGGCAGAAGTGAAATCATACCTTGATTTCCTTTAATTAATTCATTAATTAATTAATTTGTTTATTAAAATATTTGTATGGCAGCTCGGAGTGGTGAACAACCGTCATAAAAAACAACATTAAAAACAAGATAAATATAATACAATATAAAAAACAGGCATAAAATCTAACAAATTACTGTGGACCGAAAAACAAATAGCCCACCCCCCCCTCTCCCACTACCCATCCGCCTCACCAAGCGCCTGGCGAAACAGCCCGGTCTTACACAGTCTACAGAAGGAGGGGAGATCCGGAGAGAAGCGAATCTCTCCTGGGAGAGAGTTCCACAGCCTTGGCGCAGCCACCGAGAACACCCCCTCAGCTGTCACCACCCAGGATACCCAGGGGATCTCCAAGAGAGCACTCCCGGCAGATCACAGGGGCTGATCCAGGACACAAGGGATGAGGCGGTCCTGCAGGTAGGCGGGGCCCAGGCTGTATAGGGTTTTAAAGGTAATAACCAACACCTTGAATCAGGCCCAGAAGACTATAGGCAGCCAGTGCAGAGAACAGAACAGTCATCACCAAGGGAAGCCCCACATAGAGTGCGTTGCAGTAGTCCAACCCTGAGGTGATGAATGATGCATGGATGATGGTGGCAAGATCGGAGCCTGAGATATATGGCCAAAGATGATTGACCAGATGTAAATTACAATTTACAAATTTATAAAGTGAGGAAAGAGTGCTTAATCACTTTTTAACTCTGTGAGAAGGGCCCTGTGTATTCTGCAAAAGTGATCCAAATTCTGCAGTAACACAATTTGGATTCTATCAGCAGAATTGTGCAAAGTAGCTGAATTATTCAAATTACACATTTTGAGTGCAAATAACTTTCCCACCACGCCATTCCGTCAATGATAGACATCTCAACACCCCACTCCCATGCACATACACAAAATACCACACAGGCAGTCTTCAGAAGGATTACAATGTAGGCAGCTGTGTCAGAGGGTGCCATAGCCCTGGGCACTTCTCACACTTTAACCCTGACGCACTTATAATATCTCGACCTATGGAAGTGTGAGGGTCAAACTGTGAGTGGTGGCAGCCCTAGTCCTGGCATGTATGCTGGCAGCCGACAGAGTCAGCATACAATTTTAATCCCACAGTGCCAGCACCTAACTGGCTAGCTCACTGGAATGCCAGCCTCCCATTGGCTAGCTCACAGTGCTCTCCGCTCAGGCTATAATTCTGTGCAGCCAGAGGCAATTTCTTCAAGACCACAAAAACTGCTGCAATCATAGCAGTGAAGAATTCATGGTGCCCCTGCCTTGCTTACTAGGAATTGACAGAGGAAATACTCCAGCTTTAGTTATGAGACAAGCTCTGATTTCCTCTGTAACTTATGTGCTTTTTGTCTCACTGTTCATTTTTAATTTAACGTTTAAAACTTTAAAGGAAAGTATTAATTCAACATGCATATAATGTAAGCTGAGAACTGAAAACTCATTGCATGTATGCAGTATAAACTGAGAACTGAGAAGTTATTACATGAATGAAACTGTGAAACCAGGAAACTGCCTAACACCTTCTTGAGGCACTGATTAACAACCATTGAATTGCAAATGCAAGCATCCTGAGTAGGATGTGACTTAACCCACATACCTACCTGGGCAGGAAAACTGACAAAGAACCCTGACAAAGTATTTAAATGGTAAGACAAGACAAAAAGAGAGCCATCTCATCTTATCAGAGACTGAAGGAGGACTCAGCCAGGAGATCTGGAATGAGACAAGAAATGGAGTAAGGAGGACATTGATTCTGTGAAACTTCTAAGACTTGTGCCCAGTTAAGCTTTACCATTGCAGCTGAAATATGAACTGAAATATTCCTTGGATTTTGATTAGGGCAAGCCTAGTTAGGAGAACACAAGTATAAGTAGAAATGTATTATTGGTTAGGTTATTTTGATTTACTGCACTCTCAGTATAATCTAGCACTGCATGTTTTATGCCTGATTTACACATTAAATTTCTTTTAACTGAGCCTAGCATGATTAAGTGAACTCCTAGCACTGGAATTCACTTCCAATTTGGGTAAATTCTGTGTTTTTAAACACAGGCGAACCTAGAGAGAAGAGTTTTGTGCTTGGGAAACTCCGAGGCTTAAAGGTGACAAAAGGGTTAACCCGTTGCAGGCTGAATCGTTTCTGGAGGGACCTGATCCAGTGGGTGCTGCAATAGGGGGGGGAGGGGACTGAGTCACAGACAGCCTAGAGTGGAGTAGTGAGACCCCAATCCCATGACACCCAGTGACAAAGACTTCCAACACAACCAAATGGAATCTTACAAAGTCGCATATATGGACCAGGAAGCCATACTGTTGCAATTTGGGAGCAGAGGGAGGAGAGGAGAAGTATCATTTTGGGGGTGGAAATATCAACTCTGGAGTTTCTGGATTTTTAAACTATAGCAAAAGTTATTCCATGGTGTTTAATAAACCCCCCCTCCCCTGCCATTTCCCTCTCACTGATAAGATCAATCTCTCTCCCTGAAAAACCACTTCCCCTGACTCACAGGCAGTCCAGTCATGATAGCAGAAAGCTGATCTCCGACCCCCTTCTGCCCAGTGGCTACCATCTTGCCTTGCTTGATCTCTGGCAAAAGGAGCAGCCTGGGCAGTAGCACAGAAAGCCAGATCAGGGATCCCCCAGGAGAAGCCGACAAGATGAGAGTGTAAGTTCGGAGTGCTTCTCCCCTCATCTCCTGTTCCCTCAAAGCTTTGTCCTATAGGGATGTGCGAACACCGGGGGCTTCGGTGTTTGGCCCGTTCGGGGTTCAGCCCCCCCAAATCCTTTTGGGTTCAGGCTGTTTGGCCCGAACCTGTTTGGGGGGGCAAACCCATTTGGGCGGGGGGCAGGGAGGAACCCGGTTTTCCCTCCCCCTCCAGACTGCACGGGTCAAAGGGGCACTGGGGCTCACCTCCCGCCCCCAGGTTCCCCCCTATCCTCCGCCCCCCCAAACGGGTTCAGAACCCAAACTTTGTTTGGCTAGTTCAGGTGGGGGGCAGCTCAGGTTCATGGGGGTCATGAATGGACTGAAAACCCTGAGTTTGGGCTAAACACCCCGAGTTTGGGCTGAACACCAAACCCCCGAACCACGTTTGCACATCCCTATTGCCCTACAGCTCACCCCTGGTAGGGCTGAGAGCCTGGTCCTTCTCCCACACACAGTGTAGAAGGTCACCCACCCAGCAGGACTGTGAGCTGGAACCAGGCATCATGCCAGCGGAGGTAGCCCAAACAGCAGGTCTGTGAGCCATTAGTCAGCAATGGCGGCCAGCGGGCCCCTTGTTGCGCTCCATGAGGGAGAGACAAGGGGTATTTTTAGACACACATTTCTCCTGAATGTTTGCTGTAACAAACATGCCCAAGGATGGGGAGGGATCCTGAGGGGCCCATCTGTGGGGGCCGGGGGCTGCAAACATGGAAGGGCACAGGCCCTTGGCTGAGCCTAAGCCTGTACTGAGCGCTTGGGATGCCCCGCCACTGGCACCTGCGCCTTATGCGCCGGGCTCATTGGAGGACCGGGTGCCTCTTCCCCGTTGGAGGGGTAGAGTGGTCGTACCCCCACCCAGATACCACGATGGGTCACCAGCGCCGCCCCCTACCAGAGGGCGCAGGGTGGTGGCTTGCCACGGTGGCTGAAGTAAGGGTGGAGGAGAGTGGGGGAGGGTCCCAGGAGGGGGTAGCACTGGCCCCGGGGCTGGATCCTGCCCCCCTGCAACCACCCTCCCACTGGAGATTGGGGCAGAGGGGGCACCTTGTTCTCCTCCCAGGAATGAAGCCCCACTGGCTCAGAGAGCGAGGGAGGATGGCGGGGAACAACGTGGAAAGGATGATCCGGAGACACTCAGGAGGGTCGAGGCTCTGGAATGTGGATTACAGACCATGGTGGAGGAGTACCAACTACCACCGCTGCCGGACCCGCGAACCCCAGCACCAGTTTATGCAGGTATGGGGATCCAGGGTTAAGGAGGTATATACTCGGGCCCACGCAGCTCCCTGCATACCAGGAAGCAGGTATTGGGGGGGCAGTCCTGGTCCCTATCGGGACACACAGGACTCCATCAGCCCCCCACAGGTGGCAGCATGGAAGCAGTGCCCACTGGGAGAGAGCGGCCAGGGGTGCAATGGGCCTGGGACCCCAAGCAAGCACGGGAAGCAAGACACCACATTTGTGGTGGAATGGGGCTTGGGTGCCAGCCGCAGGGCTAGTAGTTCCCCCTGGGGGTGAGGTAGCAGGGACTGGAATGCCACTTGGTCAATGGGGTGCACCCCCACTCACGGTGATGGGGCCAGGCTCCCATGGAGCCCAGACCCTCCAGGTGTGGGCGCAACCGCGGGGTCACCTAGGGTATTAAACTATGGGGGAATGCCCCCTTCCCCCAATGGGGGGCAGATATACAGATGTATTGGCCCCAATAGATGATCCTTTGCTGCAACCCACAAGGGAGCGGATTGTAAGCCCCGCCTATTGGTGACAGCTTCGGGCCCTTCATGTCCCTCCCCAGCAGCACCCCGGCAACTCCCGATGTGGCGGATTGCCACCACCAACAGGTCAGCGCATCACGGCATGGGTGCCGGTCTCCAGGGCAACCAGCACCATTCCAAGATCGAAGGCCACACCCTCCTCGCCCTCACGTAGTGCAGGGTCTCCCCCACCCCTGCTGCGGCACTCAGAGTGCCTGCAAGCATGTACGGGGGCAGGGCCTTCAGCTTAAATTCCAGCATGTAGCTCACTACCGTGGTGGTGATTGCAAAGAAACTGGCCCCTTCCAAAACTAAGTATTGTGGTTGTGTTACTAGTTGACTTGTATTTCCCATGCCTGTGCGAGTGTGTGTAGCTGTGAACCCTCAAGCCCCATGTGTTTGAGTTCCCTACGGTATCCTCTTGTCTGGCTGAGAGAGTGAACCGCACATGTGGGTGCGTGTTACCCCCATCCCTATCCCTTCCTGGGTTGTGCTTCTCCCTCCTTGTTGTACAACCCCCTTCATCCCTACCTTGCCCCCGGGTCCATCACTGCCCTACATGTGTGCCCCCACAGTTGACCTCTCCTCCCCCTCCTCCTCCTCCTGGAGCATCTGGAACGAGTGCTAGTGTGGGGCAAGGCTTAGGATTCCCTGTGTTGCTCTATGCCCAATGATGATAGAGGCCTGATCTCCTGGAGATCTTTAAGGCCACACTTCTATCCTGATGGGCACTCAACCTTCGTTCCAAACAATCAGAGCCAGGACCAGAGTATCAGTCGTGAGTGGATCCTCCCTGAGTGTGCAAAACCCCCACCCTGGTGACATGGATATGGCGGGGAGAATACATTGACATATTCGCCCTCCTGTTCACTGATCCTATCCCTGACCCGAACGACGGGGAAGATAAAAAGGACAAAGAGCGATTTTTGCCACCCCAAGGCTGATAGGAATTGAGCAAATTGGACCATAGCCTTTTCAATTTACCAGGCGGTAATAGTACAGGCATACCCAGATAGGACATATGCGCTAATGAAGTATGCAGACATCGTCCGTCATGCATACGACAAAGCCCCCCACCCCCCGGGGCCTGGCTCCGATACAACGAGGCGTTTCGGCACAGGGCGTCCTACACACTGGGTTTGAGGTGGGATGTCCAATATTGGGAATTCGCCCGCGCAGGAAAATGCAGCTGCAGCGGATGTAAATTCCGCCATGCCTGCGTCATTTGTGGGGGGTACCATGCCATGACGGCGTGCAACAAGGGGAGGCAGCTGTGGGCAAAGGGAAAGAGCCAAACAGGCCCACAAGGTAAGGGTAACCAAGGAGAACCCCAGGGGGGGGCGGTCTGGGAAAGGGCTCCAACCCCAGTTAAAGTAGAGAGGTTAGAAAGGGCATTACAAGAACACCCAGATAAGGAGGAGGTGGCACATATAGTGAATGGCTTTCGTGAGGGTTTCAGGATACCAGCGATGGGGGTTCAACAATCAGAACCAGCCCCTAACCTTAAATCAGTGATAGGAATGGAACCGGTGGTACAAGTCAAATTGGATAAGGAAGTGCAGGAGGGCAGAGTGGCCGGGCCGTACCAAGCCCTGCTGATTTGCGGGCATGGTGGTCTCCCCCCTAAGAGTGGTGCCAAAGAGAGCCCCAGGGGAATTCAATTTGATCCATCACTTACCCCACCCACGGGGAGGATCAGTAAATGATGCCATCCCTAAGGAACTTACAACTGTCCACTATGTGTCATTCGACATGGCCATGCAATTGGCGCTGGTTTCAGGGTCTATTTTCAGGACAGGTGGTGTGCTGCCCCCTGGCTTCCGGAATGGATGGAGCAAGGGATCAACCAGGGACCTGACATTCCTGGAGCTCTTCCCAATAGTATTGGCGGTACGCCTGTGGGCGGCTGACTTTGTTCACCGCTCCATTCTTTTCTGGTGTGACAACCTGGTGGTGGTGCATGTGATCAACTCCCTGTCCTAGAAATCCCCCTGAGTCATGAGGCTAGTCAGGGTGTTAGTCTTAGCCTGCTTGAGGCATAATATTTTGTTTGTCACCAGGCACGTACCTGGCGTTAGTAACGAAATAGTCGATGCCCTCTCTCGCTTCCAGATGGAGTATTTCCACTCCTTGGCCCTGGGAGCCAGAATGTCACCGGAGCCCCTGCCTCCAGCAGTGTGGGGCCTTGGATCCTAGAGCTGTACAACACCATACAGGGATCGTTGGCAACACGATCACAAGCGGCATATATGAGGGCCTTCAGGGAGTTTCAGGAATTCCGGGCACAACGGGGTTGGGGGTTGGGCTTCCCCATCCCCGAAGCACAGATGCTGCAATTCGCCCTGGCCTTGAGGCATTGAGGCACGGCTGTAGGGACCATCACGAGCAAGTTGTCATCGCTGGGGTTCATGAGTGGTTTGGCAGGTGCACCTCCACCGGACCGGGGTTTTTTTCAGCAGGAGAATATTGGAGAGCTGGTCATGAGAGCAGGTCCTGGAACGTGACACCAGGGCCCCTATCACACCTCCCCTCCTCCTTAGAATAAATGTTGCCCTTCAGCACGTTTGTTTTAATTCCTTTGAAGCACTATTGTTTGCCACAGCGTTCAAGGTAGCATTCTTTGGAGCCTTCCGTGTTAGCGAGATTGCAGCCGAGTCAGGGAGAGCCCTCTCCATCAATGGCATAAGACTGGGTGGCGAGACTCTCCACCTGCGCCTAAGGCGGTCTAAAATGAATCAGTGGGGCCGGCAACAAGTGATCACCCTTCATAGTGCCAACTCCCCTAACCTATGCCCTGTCCGGGCGGTGGAGGAATACTGTAGATCCCACCCTCCAGCACCTGGGGCCTTTTTTAGGCATGCACACGGCCCCCCTGTCACCCGATACCAGTTATTCGCTGGATGGGGCGGAGCGGGATGCGTTGGCACCAGCTGCTTCCCACTCTACGGGCGGTGGCGGCTAGAAAGCCACCACACTTTGTGCTAATCTACCTGGGAGAGAACGATATACCCAAAACAAAAGGGGTTGGCAATGGTGGTCAATATAAAAACCTTTAGAGAAGCTTTTCCCTGGGGCTACCCTTATTTGGACAGATCTGGTAGCACAATTAAGATGGGATAAAGTGGTAAGCCCTGGCAAAATCGATAAAACTCAGCAAAATATAAATAGGGAAGTTGGGAAGTAGCTGCACCGGAGGACTCTGTGTGTGTGTGTGTGTGTGTGTGTGTGTGTGTGAACGGATCTTTTACCATGGGATTACCCACAGGTCACCTGAGCTGTATCGCCCTGATGGGGTACACTTGTCGCCAGAAGGCAACAAAGTTTATTTGGCTACCTTGAAGGCAAAGTTGGTTGAAGTTTTGAGTTCAGATTAGGCTGGGTGGGGGTCGGGCCCATCCGATGCAGGAATTGGCAGTCCCTCAGTGGCAGGGGTCCAGCACTGCTATGTGGTTACATAGATAAGTAAGTAGCAATTTGGAGTCTGTTTAATGTGAGCTTTGAAAGTATTCATACATGCTCTCAGCCTCTGTCAGTACAAGTCCGACTTATCGGCTTATTTTGCTGGTCATAAATAAACCCATTTACTGCAGTGAGTACTGCTCTGGGAGAGTACTTTGAAGATCAGACTCCTGTCATCAAATGCCACAGAAAAGGAAATCACCATTTAGGTTGCTTGCTATCCAATCCATACAGCACTACTTGCCCTAGACTCGCTGATTTTTAGTATCTGTTTTCTGCCACACATGGCTCTGTACATTAATTTCACAGCAGATCCAAGTACACTTCAGAGAAAAGGTCTGCCTAATGTTTCTGAGTATTTAGTCATCTTATCACTGCTATTCACACTTTAATCACATAGCTGAAGCAACCTTTTTTTTCTGTGTGTGTGTTTTCAAACCTGTTTTTTCTTCATTAATTTTCCTTCTTGTTGAAAGTCCTAAGGAAACATTCATGAAGTGACTGCAAAGGCGTGTACAGTCCACTCCCATTGGTTGCTGTCCTCCAAATGGTGCAGGAATGCAAAATGGTGTACTTTGTAGCTGCAGGACTGCAAGCAGTGCAGGAGTGTAAATGGTGTCATTTGCAGCTATGGGAATGCACCTGACCAGGGGTGAGTGAGTGTCTGGGGATGAGTGCAGAGAAGGCACGACTCTAAACTCAGGACTGCACAGAGAGATCCAGACGTCTGCAGTGACTGAGGACATCTAAGCTTTGTCGGCTCGGCGCATCCGGAATGAGACAAGGACTCCCAAGTTGGGGTTTTAACAGCCGCACTCTTTATTCAAATTATAATTAGGCTAAGTGGGATAATTGCCTCTAAGCAATTCGGGTCCAGCACTCTCCACTCATATAACCATTAATAACATAACTAACATGGCTTGGCCTGGATGTGCCCTCCAGTGCCAGCCCAACCAACGTCTCCCCTTCACTCACCGGCCAGAGGCCGTGATTGAAGGGGACAGTGTCCTTCCGGACTGGAGAAAGGTACGGCACCGAAGGATTGAGGATTGTGCTTGTCCTTGCCCTCCTTCTGAAAGGAACCTCTCCCAGGGATGTGACCCTTGCACTTGTCATGCCCTGCTTCTGCACCAGATGTCACATCCCCATCTCTTAAGTAAGTAGTAATTTGTCAGCTCTTGCCATAAACACTCTGTGATACTGATCCCGGAATAGTTGACTATCCTGGGATAGTTGTTTAGATGGACTTAATTATTTAACAACTGGATTTTACAAAAAAGAGGTTTTGTAATCCTGGAGTTTTTCAGTTATTCCGGGATTATAATCACTGAATACTGCGTTTAGATGGACCTGTCATCCCGCTAATGATCTAATCCTGGGATAAGTGTCTGTGTAAAAAAAACCTACATCTGTCTAGGTAGAAATCTTGCAGTTCTAGTTCCAGAAGAGGTCAGAGTGCCATTTTGTGGAATATCCTGTTCCTTGCAAATTCACAAGAACGTAAGCACAATGATACACAAATAAATAAAACAAATTAGACCCCAGTTTAGCAAATGACAAGCACGTGCTTTAGTATCACATTCCAATGAAAAGAAAACTTATCTGATTATGGGGTTTCTTCACAATCTTGCTACATTTCCCATTGATTACGCTGTATCATTTTGGATTTACAGATTAAAATTATATTTTCCCTTTGTTCATTTTGTACATTCTCTCTCAGAGGCCCACTGCTAAAGAGAGAACTGCCATTTTACAGAGAGAAGGGGCATGCATAGCTAGGGTGGGAATGGGCCCTGGTGTAGAAGATGGAATGGGCCCACTCCACTACAATGGGCATATGCACTCTACATGCATGTGGACCCCCCCATGCTCGTGGGCCCCGGTGCGGCTGCACCTATTATAGCTACACCCCTGAGACAGAGGTATTAGGATACCATCATTGTAAATACACAAAGAAAACATTTGAAAACCTTACTTCAAAGAATAGTAAAACCATTGCCTCATTCCCACGGAAGACAGGGAGCCTATATCACAACTTTCCTTTAAACTGCCTGATATGGGCAAGCACTGAATTGACATGAGAATTAGAAAATGAGAAGCAAATCTATTCCATTGATTTGAATGTATGTAATGTATCATTACTTTTGGTATGACTAACAGGGAGGGAAAAGGAAAGTAGAATAGAACCCGAGAATCAGCCGGCACCCAAAGGCTCCTGAACAGACTTGTGATTTTCATCGGAGTTTTGTGTTTACTTAATCATGAGGAACCGGGAAGCCATGAACTCTGACAGACTCAAATCCGCTAGCTTCGGTTCATTGAAACTTTCTGAACCAAACTTTGCGAGTCTCGCACAACACTAGAAAATATGTCCACAGAAAAACGTGTCTTTTAACTGCTGGCAGTGCAGCTAGAGAACTGTAAAACATGGCTGTGTAAAAACAACACTTTATTGTTCAAAAGGTCATACACATATGGAGATCGACCTGCTTATTCTTATAGCATAAATAAACTTGCATTCTTTTTGCTTCCTCTTCTTCCTACCAACACAACTGTTAATAAGTTACACTATACTACACCCATCCCACCCCACTGAGGGCAAATGAGGACTTAACTTGGCTTTTGAAATCACTTTACAGTCACTTTTTGGAGCAAAAGTGCATTTGCATCGAATTCTCAGCTTTAAGAGGGCTACATTTTAGTTCCCTATCATGATGGGCAAAAAACCAGGCTTGGAAAGAATGGTTAAAATCTGCTCCAACTAAACTGATTGGTCAGACAGTATGAGGTAGAAGAGAAGGCACGATAGCATTTGTCACGTTTACAAAATGAGCCATCCATCCGGCAAACACCCTTTCCGCAGACCTTCCACCATTGAACACTGGACATCACCAACCGTATGTTTAGCTTGCAAGAAGTTTGTCAAAGAAGAAGTTCATATAGAAGTATCTATCCTGGCATCTACATGCAAGGTACAAGAATTAAATATCTTCTCTCCTGGGAGTAACAGTCTCTTTTCCCCTCAATAGGTACCTTTTGCACAGACCTGTCTCCTTTAAAGAGATGTTACTATCGGTTGAAAGCTTTGCCAGCTAAAATACTGCTACTTCCACTCATGAAAGAGCGAAAGACCTTTGCGGAACAATGTCTTGTCACATGTTCTAGGGCAGCAGTTCCCAAGCTTTTGGCTTATATGACCTCTCTTTGAGACTTCAACATAATACACGTGGGGTCCTGACCCACACTTTGGGAACCTCTGTTCTAGAATAACCAGCACAAAAGTTGTCTGATCTCCCATAATGTTTCAGGATCACTTTCACTGTCCTGGTCAGAGGGGTGACAGTGTAGCCCCCCTACTATATGTTTTCAGTTTAAACATGAGATTTCTACACACAGAGATCCCAAAGAACAGTTTGTTTCTATTAAATCTTTTTATCATACTTGACTCAGTGTTGTCTTTAACATATAGCACCACTCCCCCTGTACAATTGACTCTGCCATTTCTATACATTTTGTATCTGTATTACAGTGTCTCATTGATTGTCCTCATTCAGCTTGGACGATGCCTACTATTATATCAATAGCCTCATCGAATGCCAATAGTAATGTCAATCATTTTATAAATGATATCATCTGAAATAATTTATCATCCGGATTATTCATAATAAAATGTTAACCACAGAGTGCCAAGCACTCTAATTCACTCATTTTATTTTTTTAGACTTCTAGCATTTCTATATAGATATTTAAACATTTCATTATTCTGTCATTCAACATAGTCTGTCTTAGTTAACTTGGAATTGTTTACATTTGTCTGTTCTGTATTGGTTTCCACTTGTGCACTCAGATTTTTCCTATCCTCTTTACTTGGCTGTACAGCAGGGATGGACAAACTACAGCTCAGGAGCCATGTGCAGCTCTCGGGCAGATCAAGCTTGGCCGGGGCCTGCTCCAATCACCTCTCTGTCACCATATGTCTCTTTGTTTTACCTCATTGCACAGAGGTCTCAGCAGCTGAATCACAGCTGTTCGTCAGAATCTCAGCAGTGAAGACTGCAGTGCATTGGCTTCACCAGCCTAGTATAAAGCAAGGGAGGAGGAGATGGAGGGAGCAAGACTTAGTCCAGTAGATGCTTCAATGCACACAGGAATGTGTATACATCTTGTGACTCTCAACTCATGAAGATTTTTATATGTGGCTCTTGTGGTTGGGAACTTTGATCACCCCTGATTTGTCATGTTTCTCCTCTAGTGACATCATCTCTAAGGGATGCTTCAGCCTGATGGTGTTTTTAGAGAAGCGCCTCCCCACCCATTACCTACCAATCACTCACCCATCATGGCTGCATAAGGTGCTAATGCAGCCTGCATCATCCATGATGGGTGAGGAGGTGCTTGTCTAAAAACACCGAGTCAATGAGCCATGTGCTTCTTTGGCACATGTCGGCTTTCCACCAGTAAGTCCTTAGTTTAAAAACTCCTCTAGGACCTTTATAATTCTATGTACCATGAGCTTGGTTTCATTTAAGTTAGGGAGGTGCTCATCTCTCTTATGTAAGCTCCCCCTTGCCCAAAAGGCTTCCCAGTTCGGGACAAACCCCAAAGCCTCTTCTCTCATCATCTCATCCATGCGTTGGGACTCTCTGGAGCTCTGCCTGTTTCACTTACCCTGCTCATTGAACTGGCAGTATGTTAGAGAATGCTACCATGGAGGTCCTGGACTTCACTCTCTTTCATAGGAGATGAAATGTAGCCTCTAGAATCATCCTCCTACACTGCCCTATGTCATTGGTACCGACATTGCACCATGGCAACTGGCTCTTCTCCACATCTTCCATGGACATTGGCCTTTGGAAACCCAGCATGCAGCTGCATTCGTTTGACTGGCAATCTGAGTAACTGCCAACATTTAAAGAGTTAGTATTCCAATGCAGCATCTAAAGATGGCGAAATGGACCTTCCTACTATTGTTTCTTTTGTTCATCCATCGAGGTGGCAATAAGACTTTACTGAAACTTGAACTACTATTGCTTTACTATGACTGACTGAAGCACCCACTGGCCACCCTGACATTGTTAAATAAGGCTAAAATACGGTGCTTCCTAGTGTGACTTGGATTATGTGGTTCAGTCAGTTCCCATCATCCTTTTGTGCTTCATATGTCTGACATGTGGATGAAACCCTCTTCATTGTGCCTTTCCTTTCTATGAGAACAAAGAGAAACTGACAATGAAGTGGCTGCCAGCCCGTTGCCACAGTCCATATATCCACGCAGCTGTCATTACGTAATCAAAGCAGCCTTGCTAGCAGAGGAGAATAAATGGACTATCTGAGAGACAAATGATTTCACTGGAAGGAAGAAAAAGTTTTATTATAGATACAGTATGCATTTTAAAAAGCCCAATAGCTGTAGGAAGCTTTAAAATGCACTTTGTTACTGAAGAGTCCGGGTCTGGAGGGAGTCCCTTATGTTTCTTTTAGCGCAAAGAGTTCTGAATAGACACTTAACCCCTCACCCGAAAAAAAGAGATGCAGCTCTTCCACTGAACAGATTTATTGATTTATTAAATTAGAAAAGACTCTTCCTGCTGCAGGCCATCAAATCGTTTCAGTGGAATTCTGGTTCGCAAGAGAGAGGCTGCCTGTTAGCTATTCAACATTCAAAATTTAACTGAAAAGCAAATGCTCTGATACCGCTAAATCACAGCAATTCCTTTGCTAGAACTCAGGAATGAAGCACCCAGAATTGTGGCATGGTGCTATGGCATGCAGCCAAGGAAAACCCCCAAGGGCTTCTCTCAAACTGCACAAGGGCTAGGGAAGAGTGCAGACAGATTTGCATCCTGGGAAGCAAAGGTGGGCAGGAATGTACTATGAGGTGATCAGCAGGGGAAGTCCTTCATTCCAACCTCCCACCGAGTTGCAAGCCGCAGGCTGGAATTCGGCTGACTCTAGCCTAGGGTTCAAAAGATTTGGGTTGAATTTGCTACATGCTTCTTATGTGAGGCTGTCCTTAATGACTGTTCAGAAGTTGCAGTTGGTGAACGCAGCAGCCTGTCTTCTGTTGGGGTGGGTTGTCAAAAGCACGTTACACCAGTGCTCCAGAGTCTTTGATGGCTACCAATAGTTTTCCAAGCAAAATTCAAGGTGATGGTTTTGACCTATAAAGCCCTAAATGGCTTGGACCCCAAGTATCTGGAAGTCAGCTAGGAGCACCCTCTTGCAGGGACCATCTGTTGAAGTTTCTGCAACAGGGGCATGCCGAGAGGCATTCTCGGTGGCTGCCCCGCAACTCCCTTCCCTTGGAGATTTCTCTAAGCCCGGCCTGCTCATCTGCCCCAAATGATGTAAAATCTTTCTGTTTGACCAGGCATTTGGCAGGCAGGGATAGGGTTGGGTGGGATTGGTTGGGGAGGGAGGTTTGGAAAAGGGGGGTTATGGGGATTTTTTAGATGTTTTTATTGGTTGTAAGCTGCCCTGAACCTTAATGGGAAGGGCATATGAATTTTATGTTATTCTGGGCAATCTCCTTGTTCCTCAATTACTCTTTCGTAAAGCCAGGATAAGAATATTATTTGTTTGTAAACTTCAGACTGTCTTTAGACTGTAAACTTTTCAAAGCAGTTGAATGACATTATATTAGGGCTGTACAGGATATTAAAAAAAATATTCATGAGTATTTACGAGGTTCCGAGGACTGGTCCCAAGTGTTCAAGCTGATCCTCGGAACCTCAGAGAAGACTTGGGATTCGGAGGGGCAGGGGACAGGAAGGGGGAGGCAGAGGGCAGTGCAGTCAGGGAATAGAGCAGCACAGGCCAGGGAAGAGGAGCGAGGGTCAGGGAATAGGGCAGCAGAGAGCAGGGAAGGGGGGCAGTGGAGGCTGGGGAAAAGGAGAATAGGGGTGCTACTCACTTAAAAGCTGCATGGGAGCCAGGTGCACCATTCTGGACTCGGCCTCCCTGTGTTTTGAATGAGGTTCCTTTGTGCTGTCTGGGAGCAAGCTGGACTACATTTTCCAGCATACTCCCAGAGAGCTTTAGGAGCATACTCAGAGAAACCTCATTCAAAAACACAGGGTGGCAGAGTCCAGAGTGGCACGCTGAGCTCCTGTGTGGCTTTTAGGTGAGTGGCTCCTCCCTTCTCTGGCTTCCACTGCTCACTTCCCTGCACCCCCTTCCCTGGCCCCTGCTGCCCTATTCCCTGGCCCACACTGCTCTCTTCCTTGACTGTGCTGCCTTCTGCCTCCCCCTTCGTACACTCAGTCGAGGTTTTTCTGAGTCCCGAGTGGCAGTGCGATTCCTCAGCTATTTGAAACTCAGAAAAACGAGGTTGAATGGCCAGGTACTCAGTAAAATTGAGTAAAATCTGAGTTATCAAGTTTATTTTTATTTATTATTTATTTTATAAATGTGTACCCCGCCCCTCCTGCGAACAGCGCTACTTTGCATAATGTCTGTGATACTGCAGCCATGAGCTTCCCTGCATCGTCTCGGAGCTGCTGTGATGCAAAAATAAATAATAATGATAAAAACAACAGATTGGATTCGTTTATGACCAGCAATCAGGGGCGGTTTCTCTTTAAGGATGGAGGGGGTGGGGCATGAACCTTCCTGAGCCCCTTGCAGAGGAAACAACACTGAATAGCAGCAGTGCTGTTGTCTCCCTGCAGCTGAGTGGGGGTGAGGGGAGGGTGAGAGTATTGACTGTGCCCTGTGTGCTCCAGCAGAAAGTTCCTGCACCCACAGCACATCGGCGCAGTAGAGGGGAGGGGAGGGGCTGAAAAGTCAGTGACTGGGCTTCTCTGGAGGAACCCCAGCCACTAAGATTGACCTCCGAGCGGTGCCTCTCCTTGCCCTGAGGCCAATCTGAGAGAAGAGAGCAGAGGAGGAGGAGCCAAGACAGTCTAGTGCTGTCCCTAGCCCAGCCCTTCAGCTTTCCAAGCAGATTGGAGGCATCAACAAGCAACAGCTGCTGCTATAGAACCCAGCCCAAACCCACAGGTGTACGAGTGAGTGGGGTGGGTGTGTGCTCCATGGGCCTGAGGGCCGAGAAGGGTACGTGAGGGAGTGGGGCTCTGCTAGGGGAGCCAGGAGACCAATGTGTTCAGGGGCAGGCAGGGAGGGAACGAGTAAAGGAACAAGCCCGACAGCTGGCCAATTAACAAGGTTCCTTAACCCCATGCCAGCAGACAAGCTGGGTTCCTTGAATATGGCTCCCACCCTCCTTACTCTGGTGAGCACAGGGTTAAAGAATCTCACTGTTCTCTTGGGACTCATGAGAACAGACTCCCCCTCGCTCCTCTGCAGGTGGAGAGAAGGAGCAAGCCAGTGAGCTGGGGCCCTTAACTCTGTGCATGCCAGAACAGGAAGGGGGTGAGCCAGGTTCCTTCTACCCTGCTCGCTTTCTCCCCTCAGGTGTGGGGAGGAGCCAGCCTTCCCCCCCACCCCTCTTCACGTGGGAGTGAACTGGGTCTTGTCTCTGTTTCCTCCACCCTCCTGGAGAGGGGTGGGAAAGGGGGGAGGAGAGCCACATCTGCCAGGGGTCTGAGTGGGTAGGTGTGGAGTGTGTGAGGGAGAGAGTGGGAGCATATGTACGGTGTGCACATGAGAGAGAAAGAGAAAGGAGGGAGTGTGTGAGAGCATGTGTGGTGTGCATGTGGAAGAGAGAGAGGGGGTTGTGTGAGAAAGGGGGGGTTCATGTGTGGGGTGTGTGAGAGAGGGATGCATGTGGTGTGGTGTGATTGAGTGTGTGAGAGGGTGTGCATGAGAGAGAGGTGATTTGTGGTGGGGGATGTGTGAGAGAGGGGGTGCGTGAGAGGGGGGGGAGGAGGTGCATGTGGTGGGATGCATATGTGAGAGAGGAGGGGGTGTGAGCATATGTGTGGTGGGGGTGTGTATGAGAGCAAGGGGGTGCATGTGGTGAGGGTGCAAGTATGTGTGAGAAAGAGGGGGGATGTGCATATGTGAGAATGTGTGCGTTGGTGTGGTGGGTGGGTGTGAGTGGAAGTGGCACTGCCAACCTGCAGTGGCCTTGTCACATGGTCCACCACCCACAAATTCCACCAGCTGCCACTGCCAGCAATGACTTGAATAACTAGGCAAGCTCTCAAAATAATAGAGGGAATAAAATCTGCAAGACACAAAATCAGTGCATACGGAACTGGAAGGAATCTTCTACTCTCTATGCAGGCCTAAATGTAGATCATTGACACAGTACAGGAGTGGACTTCCTGTGAAGTGTCTTACATCTACTGCATGCTGCCTACTATTAGAGTCTTGATACCTGTTGGGCAGGCCCAATAATTCCAGCCATTCTTTAAAGTTTTTAAGGGTGAAAACAAATGAGATGAAAGCCCACGTTAACCTGCACCAGGTGCATGTCCACCCGCTCGTTTATTAGGTGTTCACCAGATGTTTGCCCCCACCTGCCACGTGGCCACCCACCTGCCACTCACGGCAGAGCCCAAGGACATCACAGGCCCACCATGTGGGCAAATCTGGGCTCATGTACACCTACGTGTCCACGTCTCATCAATTAGGTTGCATGCAGCCCCCTCGTGTCCATGTCTGCCAGCTCCATAGAGTCGTGGGCGTAAAGCCTAGAGCGCTCTGAGCAGCAATCACTTCTTGCCCTTCTCTCCACTCTCACTCTCCGTGATGCCTTAAAAACCCAATGCACACCAAATTCAAACACGTGTTGTCCCAGCTCATCCTGGTTTGCAGCACGTGCCCAACGAACACTGCCCAGGCTGGGTCAGGTCTCCTCTGGTGGGCAATGGGTGGTTGGGCATCTTCACCTGGGGAAGAGTTGCCTGACCTGCTTGGGCAGAGGCTGTGAACGACACCGAGAACCAAGCCAGGAGGACCTGGGTGGGTTAGATCTTAGTCTGGGATCTGCCTACCTAACCTGCCCTGGGGGGGAGGGGACAGGCCTGGCCACCCTAGTGCTCAGTGTCCTCCTTGCCTCTGCCTGAGCCTCATTTTATTTATTTATTATTTATTTCATAGTTTTTTTATCCCGCTCCCTCCTGCACAATAGCAGCTCGAGGCGGCGCACAACAGCATACAATAAAACAACAATATAAAATACCAACTAAAAAACATAATTAAAACCACCAAATACCGAAAGGGGTGGAAAACAAAAATGAAATCACCCCACCCCACCCACCTACCCGTCTCCCTCCCCAAAGGCCTGGCAGAACAGCCAATTCTTGCATTGTCTCTGAAAGGCGGGAGGTCTGGGGTGATGTTTCCAGCCTGGCTGGTCCCTTCCTGGATCAGGCTGACTAGGATCCCCCAGCAACAAGTGGCCAGGACCTGTACCTTCCTATGTTTTATAATAAAAGTTATTATTAATTATTATTATTAATAAACATAAAACTAATGGGCAGATGTTTGAACAAATGAATCCAATGTTAAGTCGCTTTGGGGCTGGGAGTGAAAAGGGGAAGGATGGGGGTTGGGAAGAAATCTGTGGAAAATGGCGGCCTGGCATAGTGATAAGCTGCTTTGGGGGCTGGGGTGGGAAGCAGGGGTACAGGGAAGGGGTGGGAGGAAAAGGGCGGTTGTGGAGAATGGTGGTCTGGCATAATGATAAGCTGCTTTGGGGGCTCGAGGTAGAAGTGGGAGTGCAGGGATGGGTGAGAAGGAAAGAGGGCTGGGGAGAATGGCAGTCTGGCACAGCAATAAACAACTTTGGGGGCTGGGGGTGGGAAACATTTGTACTTGAGGGGGGCCATTTTAGCTTGGGTGGGCTAGGAGCTGCAGGAAGTTGACTGTCCCAGGCATGGTGAGGTGGCAGCTGGGAGAGAGAGGCGAGAGTAAGAGGAATGCAACGTGCTCCCGGAAGGAAGGAGGCCAATGCCTTGCTAGCCTGGGGAACTACCCCTCCCCCCCCATGTGCAGCGTTCCCCTCTGCCAAGCCCAGGGCAGCAGCAGGTGGTGTTTCAGCCCAGCACGGGGGGCGAGCTAAGCAGACAACACAATGTATGGATGCAAGGCTTGAGCCACTCTGACTGTCACTAGCATGGAGCTGACCCAAGAGGCACCCAGCTCCTCTGCTGGGCACACGAGCCAGCAGGGGACACTCAGGGATTGGCCCTGGCCAGCTCAGCAGTTGGGGCTCTCAGGTATCCGCTCCACTCCTGGACTGCTGGCTGCAAAGCCCAGAGGACATGCCGAGCTCCAGCTGGGATGCTGCACACCTTGTAGGCACCTCCGCCTGGTCGCTTCTGGGATGAGCATCTGCCCACCTCTATTTGCTCTGTGCTGGGAGAGGGACCTAGCTCAGGCTGAGACGGCGTATTCTCCGGGTGCTGCCCTGTCTCCCTGCACCTCCCCACGTCTGTGTGCCCCTCCAGCTGTGCACGACAGTGGGGTGCTAGGAGCAGCTTGGCCATTCAGGCTCCAGCAAAAATCCTTTCTCCAGCCCTGCTGACCGTACATTGCTGTGAGCCAGAAACTGGATGGTGACAACATGAAAAGACTGTTTGTTTTTGCTTTGAATTTTTACTTTCACCTTCAGTGTTCACTATAGGCACTCAAAGTATGAGATTTGCTCCATAAACTAGCATTGTGTGCAGAGCAAAATATTATTTCCAGGCACAAACTGCAGCCAGAAAATTATGCCTGGGTGTTGATTGCATTATCTAAAAGCTATTAGTACTAAATAGCCATTAGTAAGAAAGTGCTAGGGGCTATATTCCTTTGAGCTTAATAGGCCATAGTCAGCTCATTAACAGCCATGGGAACATGCATCATATTGTCTTTTGTATCACAAGCTCCATCTTTCCCAATGCCTGCTAGTCGTTCCCCATATACTTACTGTCTGCCCTGCTCTGCAGACTGCTGCAACCAACCTGATTGTAACCAAGCCAAGCATACGCACCTAAGACTTCACATCTGCTTGAATGTTTGTTTGTCTTCTCCCCTGTCTTTCCCACTGTCCCCTCTCCCTGTCTCCCCCTCCTTGTCTTTTAGATTGTAAGCCACAGGCAGGGACCATGTCTATTTCTATGTTCTGTACAGCGCCAGGTACATGACCGGCGCTATATAAACGTTTATAATAATATTAATAATAATAATAATAATATGGAGCTTCCAGTAAGAAGTGTTAGCACTGTGAGTGGCTAAATTTTAAACTTATACAGATCTAATAAACCTGTGCGTGGGTGGGGATAGTAGGTGTTGGACCACCTCCTGGGGTGAGAATAGCTTGGAAGAAAGAAACAGCTGGGGCAGCTTCTTCTTCCCATAGTTCACCACAATGGCATGACATGAGAGGGGGAAGAATACAGGGAGGGCGTTTGGTGGGCAGAACATGGTAGGAAAGAACACCACCATCACCCCGATCTGTTAGATTTGGTTGTCTGACTAAACCTGTGAGTGGGATGTGTGTGAGTGAGGGCTGTCCATTATTAGGTTGGACATTCTAAACATGTGAGTGGGGGCTGTGTGGAGGATATATGGACTGAACATGGGTTCCAGCAGGCTATCGTCTCGTTTGATTTCACCCTGTGTGTGTGTGCATGTGTGGGAGTCAGACCACACACAACACATGCATTCATGTAAAACTGCAACACCAGCCATCTGAAGCTTCTAGCAGTCAGCTAACCCCTTCCTGCCTTCATGTGAGCAAGTGGAAGAGTGCTGGCAAGCTATGGGCTGGCTCCTGCCAACACTTACTCACAGCACTCTGTCACAAAGGGGTTTAACCACTTCTCTCCAGCCCAACCTCTGAAGGGTAGTTGGTTAGATCACTTGCATTAATACCCAAAGCACTGCTTTTTAAAGCAGTCTGATAGAGTAATAAAATACAAATTCACCAAACCAACCGAAGAGAAAAAAACATTTATGTTTAATATCTCACCTCCATCTATGGAGTATAATAGTTTTAAATTACAAGTATGGTCTACAGGCTGTTTTCTCAGTGTGAACTAAACAATCCAGTTGTTCTATTTAAAGAAATTTGGAGAACAAGATCAGTCTTATGTAACTATAATAACCACTCATGTAAAACAGCCTTGAGCTCTGGACCTTCGAACAACCCAGATCAAAGCTCTAGCACTTCAGCTACAGAAACAACTAAATCTCTTTTTAATTTAGCAGGTGTTGATACACAGCTGTTTGCTTAAAGGTCATAACAGAGTTAGCCATGTGGCAGAGTGGCCATGCTTTTGACCTCCCAGGTTGAAGGACTTGGATTCTATTCCACACTATGGTCATGTGCAATTTTTCTGTTAGCTTATGTGTAAAATGAGGAAGCAGCTCCTACTTCTTTAACTTGTAGAGGAGGTGAGCAGTAGAAATGACATTCAAACTCAGGCTGTTTTTACACAAGGCTTGTTACTCACGCATTTCTAAATTCCTGGAAGAAACAAACTTGCACGCGGTTTTGCCCAGACTCTAGGTTTTGACCCAAAGTCTCCTGCTGAAGCCTCAATTTCTCCAGGTCAATGAGGGGTACCTCTGGTAACCCACAAAAACTAGAGCTTCTGGGCCAACAAGGGGAGGCTACTTCAGAAAGGGTGGGATGGGACATAGGGACTTTCCTTCCCCACTTTCTGATGTGGACCCACCCTATGAGCATCATGACACTCCGTAAGAAGCAGCTTTACATCAGAAAATGGGCATAACAACCTCTTTGCCTCACTCCCGTGTGAATATGGCCCGCCTTCTGCAAAGCATTGTGATGTTCTGACAGTCTGTAAGGAGCAGTGTTACACCAGGAGGGGGGCAGGAAAGTCCCTAATTGAATGGTATAAGATTTCTATCCTTTCTACACAAGTAGGTAAATTGCTCCAAACAGATGTTCAGCAGCCCCACATGAAGAGTGATAACTAAACTGCACATGTCTTTTGACACCTTTCTGTCTATCCTCTCTGCCTCAAGTA
This sequence comes from Sphenodon punctatus, assembly GCA_003113815.1. Lineage (NCBI taxonomy): Eukaryota > Metazoa > Chordata > Lepidosauria > Sphenodontia > Sphenodontidae > Sphenodon > Sphenodon punctatus. The sequence goes on from QEPC01003117.1 coordinate 514,075, forward strand.
TCATGTCAGAGATTATGACCACAACCTCAGTTTCAAAACTATGCTATTTATTGACTCCCCCGTTCATTTCAAGATTCAGTTCAAAACTGCCACTCCATCTACCTCTCAGTCCCCTCATCCTGCCCTTATTTGTCAAACCAAAACTACATGCATTTGCTTCTGACTGTGAAACCTCAGTTTGGCTTAATTATTTTCGCTCTGGGCAATGGCTTGGTGTCACTCCCTCCACAAAAACTTGTGACTTGGTTAAAGAAGCTTCTCAAATGCCTCTCCAGCTATTTTGGATGATCTTTCTTTAGCTTCATCTCCATGCCATAGCAATCAGATCTATCTCATGTCCACAGCCAGACTCATCAGAAAACATCTTTCTACTGGGCATGTTTTTAATTTCTGTCCTGCTCTCTTCCAGTGTCACTTTTTTCCAGATTGTTTGATCATATTTTTAAAAATAACTGAGCCTTTTCCGGATACAAGCGATAGGAAAGATGCTAGAGAGCAGAGTATTTTCTTGTAACAAGCAGCCCATTGCACAGTGGAAAGGAGCCTTTTGTTGAGAAATTGCTAGGTTTCAGAGCAGGTACAAAAAGTCACCCCTGAATGTGAGAGACAGTTTTGTTCTGAGGGGATTAGCATCACAGATCACATTTGAAGCCCACTTATTGGGTTAAGGTTATCTTTGGCTATGAGCCTCTTTTTCACACTGGGCTCTTTTTGGGCCTTGCTTGTTTAGGATGGGACCCAATATATGCCTGTCCCACAGCCTCAGTAAACTGAGAAAAACATCTATTTAAATAAATTGCAACAGCAAAGTCCTCTGTGTGAAAATGTTATCTTGCCCTCAACACGGAGGAACACCATGGGTCTTTTACTACCAGCTCTAATGTGTGTGGAGAAGAAGATTGTTTCACGTCACACCACATTCACACCTGACGCTGCGGTGCTGTAAAAGCGATGTGAGGCAAAGATGCGGCAGTGGGGAGAAGCCCAGTGCTGGAAGTAGCGCTGGTGTGAATGGGGTTCTGCTGTGGCTTTGCTCATGCATGACAGGGGCGCAAAATCCAGCCCTGTCAGTGCGAGCGGAGCTGCAACAGAACCCCGTTCTCCCCGGCGCTACTTCTGGCATTGGGCTCCTCCCCACTGCCGCGTCTTTGCCTCGCGTCACTTTTACAGCACCGCAGTGTCAGCTGTGAGTATGGCCACAGATGCAGAGATATCCTGAACTTATTTTAATGCATGACATAGCAAAGTGTGATTTTTCTAAATAGTTATTAAGTAACCTGATTTTTTTTTTGCTTAGAGATGCATATTTAACTTAAGGGAAGTTGGGAGACGTATGGGTGAGCGAGCACTAAGAGAGTGGGGAATAGATTAGTTAGTAGCCTGGTTACCAGACAGAGCCTGTCAGCTGTGCATGGGAATTGTTAAGTCCTATCAGTTAGGCTTGGGTCAGGGCAAGCAGCCAACCAGAGCCAAGTCAAGTGCCAGGACAGAGCTGAAGTCAGAAATTCAAAACAGTTCAGGATCCAGGCACTCAAAACTGAGTCAGAACTTGGCAAGGAGCAAGGCAAGACCATGAACAAGAAACAAGGAGCACCAAGTAGGGCCTGGGTCTTGTAGACAAGCCATGGGGTTGCAGACACTTCTTGCTAGGCCTTATAGCATGGAATGGTCAAAAGGAAAGAAAGCTGGGTGCATCCATTCAGGAGTGCAGGGTTAGGGGTCACAGTGTGAGTGAATAGAGTTGATTCACTAAGTACGAGCATGACAGTAGGCTTTCCCACGAGTTGCTTCGGTGCTACGGGAGCATGCACTATTCAAAAATAGTGCAGCTCCCATCTAATAGGAAAGTAAGAATTGTTCCTCTTCCATCGGTAGGCTCGCGCATGGACAGGGTTGTGAAATCCTACGCTGTCCATTGCGTGAGCCTGCCAGCGGGAGAGCAACAATTCTAACTTTTCCATGAGATGGGAGCGGCGCTATTTTTGAATAGTGCATGCTCCCGCAGCACTGAAGCAGCTCATGGAAAAGCAGCCTTAGGTCAGGCACAAGGTCCTGGGAAGGTGTGTGATCATCAGGTAGCTTGCCTAGGACCATACAAACCAGCTTCAAGCCTTATTCCCTGTTGCATTATGACAGGCTTGCACACCAATGCAGCACTGAGGACTGAAGCCTAAAGGTCTAAAACCCACACTCCTAAATACAGATTGACACTGTAGATCAGGCATGGATAACCTCTGGCCCATGCCTGGGTTTTACTTGGGCCCTTTCCAGTTTCTGAATTTGGCCCATAGATCTAGTTCCTACCCTCAAGCACTGAAAAAGTGAGCTCAAGGGAAGGGAGTGGAGATGAGGGCACGCTTTCAAAGGTAGTAGTTAGATCCATGGCATAGACCCATGATCTGTACCCTTTCTCCCTTCCCACATCCTGAGCACATTCCTAAAGCACATCAGCTCATATCTGACCAAAAGAGCTCACGCTAATTTTCAAACTGGCTCACTGTTGGAGGAGTGAGGAGTACATGGCATGTCCAGGTACTGCGTGGAATAATAGTGATGTGGTAAAGAGGACCTGATGGAATAATAGGATGATCTAATATTTTGGGGCTTAGGGGCAGGGCTTTGGAGGGACTCTCTTGAAGAACTCCGACACGTTAATATTTACCACTACACCACTGCTTATATTTCAAATTGACCAGGCAGTAAACGATTCCCCAGCCGAGTTACAGACTGTGAATTGCTCTCAAAGGCAAGCCATACACACGTGCCAATTTACATCAGCATTATTTGACCTCTCCCATTTAAAAGCCTGCTTACAAGAGTAACAGAACTATTGTAACGGACTGAATCAAAATCATAATGTAAGCTTTTCCAAAATGCGTTTTACGGGGAATTAGGAGTATTACAGAACACACCAAGGGAAATACACACAATAGAAGTGCCAGACATTAGTATAATGAGTTTGGCATCCATTGCAAATTTATTCATTTATTTATATAAACACTTAATACCCCGCCCCTCCTGCTGAAGCAGCTCAGGGCAGCTTACAATATAAAAAAAATAATAAAAAACAATATAAAAACAACCTTGAACATTAAAAACAAATATTGACAGGAAGAAGATAAAAACATACACAACAATCCACCCATCCCTAACCCTCTACCCCCCTCCCATTACCCATCTTCATCACCAAAAACCTGGCGGAACAGCCAGATTTTGCATGTTCGTCGAAAAGAGGGGAGGTCCGGGGCCAGCCGGGTCTCTACGAAGAGGGAATTCCACAGCTTAGTTACGGACACAAAGAATGCCCTCTCTATTGTCGCCCCCCAGAAAACCCAGGGAACTTCAAAAAAGGCACCCGCAGATGATTGCAGGGATCGGTCCAGGGCCTGGGGAGTGAGGCGGTCCCGCAGATAGGTAGCTCCCAAGCCGTAGATGAGGCACAATTCTGGATTAAGGCTCTAGAACTCCATCCTTGCCCTGACAGCTAGCGTGGTCCTACTTTCCTGGGTTCTCAGAACAGCAGGCTGTTTTCTATTCTCTTTCATATACTGCATTACATAATAAGTGCAATGTCTCAATACAACTGGTTGAATTCAGAACGAGCCTTCACTTGCAGCCTTACTTTGAATTCCTTGCCTTCCGCCAGTTCCTACTGTACATTGTTAGCACTAGCAGCATGCATGGCAGGTATGACTCACCACTCTCATTAAGCATAACAGGAGCTGTTGCCCTTCCAATAAACCTGGCATCATACAGGTTTTGGGTCCACGTTGTGAAAGAAAAAGAATTTAATGGGTTCTTTGAATTTTCTGGTCACAGTTTCAGTTTTAAAGAGGACCTTTAAATGTCTGTAATTTAAACATCCCTAGAGGTCAAACAAACTGTTTGTATTTTTTGTTATAAAAAGGATGCTGGGGAGAGAGAGACAGATGGTAAATTGACTACCGAGAAACAGATCTTGAACTTTTCAATGTCGTCTCTCTTAACCCATAGCTGGTAAAACTGCATCTCTCTGACAGAACTTTCAGGAAGCAGATCAACTCGAAATACATGGAAACAACACTCACCAGGAGCCACACAGACAGGGGTAGAAATTATTCCCCAATAAAACTACAAAGCAAGGAGTGATAACTGGGCAATGCTGACAGGCATTGTTGTCTTGTATCAAAAATCTCTTTATAAACCTGTTTAGAGAACAGAGCAGTGTTGCCCTTTGAAGTTCTTGTTCAAAGAAGTTTCTACACAGCTCCCACCAGTGATAGGAGAGGGGAAGGGGAAGAGAAACATAGCAAAAAATATTTGCAAATGAATACCTTGCTACTCCCATGTACTCCCATAAACATGGGAGTACCATGTTTATCAGAAAGGTATAGCAAGTAAACCATAATTCAAATGCGTGATTATGAGAAAGACACATATTAATCTTGAGGTAGTCTCTCCCAAGAGCTGGAATGTCTTGATACTCCACTATTGCTTTGGTGAAAAGAGATATAATCAGGGACCCATGTTCACTGCATTCCCCCATTATCACCAACAGGGACAATGAACTGAACATGGGTCTGTGGCTATAATGGTGGAAGAGCATCTCTCCTTAGGGCTTGTTCATACTTTATTGAACTAATTTATTTATTTATCAATAAAAAACCCTTAATACCCCACCCAACCCATACCTACACCTCCCACCCAATCCCATCCCACCGTATCCATGCCTGCCAAATGCCTGACCAAATAGTAAGTAAGTAAGTAAGTAAGTAATTTATTCATGGCACTAGCTCTCGCCATAGCCCATAAACATACAAACATACAACCATGCAAACATGCAAAAATAAAATAAGATACAAATTATACAATAGACATTCCTCAATATGTGCTTTGTATCTCATGTAAAATTTTCAAAATTCCCTTAACCTGGGTTATCATTAAGCCCATTGTCAACATAGCAATAAAAGCCAAGAATTAGTGGTTCGAGCAAACGCTACTCATGCTTAACCCCTTTATTTAACCACGACTCTATTATAGAGTCCGAGTAAGAGCATATGACTAACTGCCTTGCTCTTTTGCGGGGGTTACCTCAGCAAAGCTTGTCCCCTGAACTAAACTCCACCTTTACTAGTAATCCGTAAGCACCCCATCCTTGCTCCATTTTGGCCTGACCAAATAAAAACGTCTTACATCATTTCCAGAAGATGACCAGGCAGACCTTGAAGGAGTGGGAGTTCCATAGTCGTAGGGAAGCAAGCTACTAAGAATGCCTCCCTGTGCAGCCTAATCGTAAAAACATCACAGGGAGTCGGCACCTGCAAGAGGGCGTCCTTGGCTGACCTCAGGGGCCGCAAAGGGACATTAGGGAGGAGGCAGATTTTCAGATACCTGGGGACCAAGTCATTTAGGGCTTGTTGAGGGTCAGGGTGTAATTACCCCTGAGTGGTAAGTGACTCCCTGCCTCCAATATGATGTGTGAACAGTGAACACTGGTAAGAGGTAACAGTTCTAAAGGTAGGAGTGTACATACCACAAAATAGATACACCATGGTTCCTTTACCACAGAATATCTTACCCTTCATCATAATGCGTGAACAAGCCAGTAGTAAGTTTCATGTGTTCACATGTTTATTTGTATTCAAAATCTGCTTGGATTCCCAGTACCTTTGACATGTCAGGCAAAAAGAGAGAAATGATCATACTAGGCATTAATAAATGGCATGGTAATCATGCGGAAGTAAATGTATGTGTGTGTTGCATGCACACATCAGTATTCCATCTTGCATTTTGCACTCTTTATTCAATTCATTGTGGCTGTCATTTACAACACACCATGACCAAGAAGAAAGGACCCAGCTGTTCCTGGAATTTGCAGTCCATGACTATCCCTAACTGCTCTCCCATCATGTATAACCACTAACCAGTGATGTGTTTTTATTTAGGAGTCACGACAAAATAAAAACAAATAAAAATAAAAACAAATAAATAAATAAAAATAAAAATAAAATATCACATATGTTCTCAGTTCCCATACTACTGACCAAGTCCTGATTTGGGGACTGGGCTTCTTGCCCATGCCCTTGTGTGCCATTCCTTCAACCCCGGGGTCACAGCTGGCTGAGATAGCCAGTGTTTGTGTTGTCATTGGTTAGTTTTCCCAGTTTCAATCCCTCCTGGTTCATGAGCTCCATGCAGTCACCGATATGCCATTTAAACCCTCACGTTCAGAAGGTATAAGATGAGACCAAAGGTGAAGAAAATCCGATGCTCTCCCAGCACGGCTGTACTTCACTGACAGATAGGGATGGGTGAACAGATCGCGGTTCGGGTTTGGCCATTCGGTTCAGTCTGGTTCGGGCGTTCATAAAAAGGCTTTCTGTGCAAGGAACGATGGCCCCAGACCCATGACGGTGGGTCCTGGGGCTAGAGTGGCAGCTTCTAGGTATTGGCCACAGCCCTCCCTGCCAGTAACTTGGCCCCAGAACCCTGGCGGTGGGTCCTGGGGTCTGGAGTGGCTGTTTCTTGGTGCGTTGGAATGACATTGCCTCTGTGCGAGGAATGATGGCCCCAGACCCATGACGGTGGGTCCTGGGGCTACTAGAGTGGCAGCTTCTAGATACATATTGGCCACAGCCCTCCCTGCCAGTAACGTAGGCCCCAAAACCCTGATGGTGGGTCCTGGGACTGGAGTGGCTGTTTTTAAAATATATCTATCTATCTCTACACTAAATCTAACTGCTATTAACTATTCTAAAACCTATTGAACTAAATGGAATATCCTAATAATTAACTACAAAGACCTTGTCCTACAAACACACTGTATCTCTATCTATCTCTATAACTAAGCTAACTACTATGTATATCTATCTAGTAACTGTCTATCTAATAACTATCTAT